>SNQJ01S0231715.1:0-14178 GCA_010110895.2 Picea sitchensis
GTTGGCTGAATAGTATGGTTTGAACTATGTTATGATTGTTTCAACAGAGGGTTAATTCGCCGGTTGTACTTTTCCATTACTATTTTGCATGGCGGTAAGTGATCCCACCACCCTCGCATGCATACATTAATGCTTCCCCTTTGATCATTCATAGTGGTTAGACCGATTGACTATGCTCCTATCTGCTGGTGTTTTCGACCCAAACCCTTACCATGTGCTCGCACCATGGATCCAATCGTGAGGGTTGAACCCAATGGTAGTCAGGCTCTACTGATGTTCGACAGTGCCCACAGTGACCTTGAAGAATTTGGATGGCTCTCGTTCATACAAAAGTTTGATGGTTTTAACCTCTGCATTGCTCGGCAATTCGCTTTAACCTTTGATGGTTGTCGAGCCAAGGTCGGGGATGTTCAATTGCAATTTGACGAGCAATTTGTAAGTTTAGCTACAGGTTTGCCTGCCACTGGACAACGATGGTCCAAGAATTGCAAAGTGGAAGAGGTCCCTTGGACTCTGCTCTTTCAGTTGCGTAAGGTTAGCTCTTGTGATAAGGGTTTTCCTGTGAACATGCTCAAGCAACGTTGGTACGATTTGCTGATGATAATCAAACAGTTTATAACCTGCGAGGGTCGGTACGGGTTTGTTTTCTTATACCACCTTAGTTTCCTTATGGTTTTCATGGGCTATGAGATTAATATGCCTTATTACTTGCATAGAAGCCTGTTTAAAATGTCTAAGAGATACAAAAGGAACCAGGCTGATAGCAGCCTTTTTCACTATGGGCTGGTTAAAATTATTGTCATTTGTCATTTGGGGTTACACGGAGACTGTTGAAACGATTTCCTTGCACGCAATGAATTTGAGGATTCGAACCCTCCACAGGTTGACAAACCTGTGGTGAGCGAGGACAAGACTATACCCCCGGTACCCTATAGTATTATGTTACCTAAACCCTTACCCGACTCACCTATCGACCTACCCCACTTTGTGACCAAGGATGTCGAAACTGTTAAGCCTGTGGAAAAGAAACCCAAATCCAAACCCACTGCAAATGCCAAAGGCAAAAAGAACACTCGTTTAATCTCTCGAATGGCAAGGAACAAGCTGAAACTTCCTGTCAACCCTAACCCCATCATGGTGAGTGAAGACTCCAACTCGGAAGTGGAACGTTATCTGGCTAGTGAGTATCCCTAGTCGGAAGGTCTGTGTGCCAAACCCTCATATGACTTTGTGACAAACCTACCACCTTGCTTGCAAAACGACCCTAATTTCCCAGGCATTAAGATGCCTTATGAAACCCCCGGTCATTCATCTAAACCCTCTCCTGCTCTGTCGAAGCCTACAGTGCCACCCTGTGATCAATGTGGTTCATGGTTAGAGAGATATTATCTTCATGTGCCAGTGCTACAGTCAAAGATTAAATCTTTGGAGGACCAGGTTACACTGCTTACCCATCAAAAGGTTGAGCTACAGACCACTGATAAGAGACAAAGAATGGCAGGCTCCATTTTGTTTAAAAATGTGGAATCGTCCATAGCTGTGGTAAATTCTAAGATGGCATAATTGGATAGCCTAGTCACACAGGTATGTGTAATATCAATCATTATTGTAAATAGTATGAGTTTATATAATGATTCAAATTTGGTTTGAATAGCTCTGTTCAACATTGATTGATTTTGTTACATTGTATACTCAGCCTTGCTTTGACTGAACGGAATTTCGTTTCCCAGTTTAGTTTTGATTAGATTTTAATCGATTTGATTGATTTTGTATGGATTTGAGTTGTTTGATTTAGCCAAAATGAATGCTCTGTTGTCGATTGAAGTCGTTTGATAGACACAAGTTGTTTCTCATATTTTGATTCTGAACACAATCGCATTTTGTTTTGATTTCGTTATGATGTATATGCTATGATTGGTAACAATTGTGATATGGTTAACTGTTACGGTTTTATGTCCATATGGCTTTCGACCAATTCGAATATAGTTTGGATTATTTTTAAAATGATTCTGTACATATTCACCCAAATCGTGAATGGATTCAATTCGTAAACGGTTATGTGAAACCCAGCCAGTTAATTCATTTTGGTTTGTTGTTAGAATGACCCTGTTATCAATTGGATTGGTAATGAATATTCAGTTACAAGTTGATTTGTAAAATGAGATTGGATTCACTATTATCCTATATTCAACTTAGTCACGATTTGTTTCGATTGTTGTCCAGTTTATGATTATCATTTCTGTTGACTTGATATTGGTTCTGATCAATATTAATTGATCCTGTCTTTTGACTGTATAACGCTCAGCGATCGAAATCTATGGCGAATTCTGGTTGATGCTGTTATATCTACCCATGATCGTAACAGTCTTTCCATCTTTGTATTTAATTAAACCAGCATGAATCTTATGCTCCATTATTATAGCTATAACGAATGGATTCTGGTTGTGTTGGATTAGATCATATCGCACATGATATGACTCACTATGGATTTCATTTGATATGAAACAGTCTTGTTACTGTTTGACCCGATTTTATGGTAAAATGAAACAGAGTATTCTCACCCATGTTTCGATTAAATCACTTTTGATTTTGTTTTATATTGAATGATAAAATTATTTGAAGCATTAGTGATTCGTTTTTAATGTTTATTGAAAGAAAATTGGATTTGATTCTTTTAAAAAAAATTGATTTGATTTCTATTCTGGTCTTGTATGCTATTTTAGACTAGCTACAGAATCAGATGATTCTGTAGCTAAGTCTGTAGAATCAAGTTTTTATTGTTTTTTAAATGAAATACCTTTATAACTTTTTATTTTTTGAACTATTGCAGATGAATTCAAAATTACAGTGGATTTGATGAGCAGTTAGGGGATATTTCAAAGATTTCACTTGCATTTTAATTTCCAAGTTTAGTTGATTTAGGGATATTTCCCAGATTATGTAAAACAGTTTGATATTATCCACAGGGAGGCTTTTACCCTGTGGAGAGACTTATAAATACCTATCATTTTTGTAATAATAGCATCCTCATTTTTGGGAGAACAAGGATATGGAGTTGTAATACAGACTTGAGCAGAGTTTGGTGTTTTGTTACAGCTTTATCTTCTCATCATATCAATATTTTGTTTCATGTTGTGTATATCAATTTGTATCTGGTTAATGATTACTTTAGCTATCTTAATCATGTGCAAATGATATAATTTAATCACTGTAATCCATATCTGATTTCTTCCAAGTGTTTAAAAAACACAACAATTTCTTAATTCAGTTTGTGAAAGACAGATTTCTCTTCTTCATAAGTTGAATTATAAAGTATAAGTTTTTGCATAACAGGTTTCCCTTATTGCAGAGATTTATAAATCATAAAATTGTTATGATTTTTTATGTCTTGTTTGTCCTGTAAACAACTCAAAGAGCAGCGCAACCTATCGTTTACGAGAAGCTTATGGACTAACCGGTGCGAGTTTACTTCCTCCGACCAGCTTCAAATTCATCATACACAGGACAAATTAGGAGCACTTCCAGGTCAATCTGTCATTTATGTGTTAGTATATTTGTTAGTATTGTTAGTTAGATATATATGTTTAATATATTAGATTGTTTAATTTCAGTAAATATATTAGATCGTTTAATTTCAGTAAGTCTTATTTCTTATTCATAAAATATAAAAATCAAAAAATATCTCTACATTTGTCTTGGGGCCGGAAAGCATGTGAGGGTTTTATTTAAATCGCCAATTGTGTATATTATTATATTTGTGAATAAGTTGTATTATAACTGGTAGTTAGATGGTTAATTGTTAGAGTTAGAGTAATAGTAATTAGTAGAATAGTTAGTGTAATTAGGTATTTAGTTTTAGTTTATATTGTAGTTCATTTTTAATTAGATTAGTGTATTAGTTGTTTTATTTAGTTGGTCGTTTAGTTTCTTGTATTTAGTTTTGGTTTTGTTTTGTGGTTTTAGTTAGTTTAGTTAGTTTAGTTTGTTTTATTTGTTTTGAATAGATTAGTTAGTTTAGATTAGTTTCTCTTTCGTTCTCAATTGGCCGGACTGAGACCATTTCACGAATCAACAATACTATTACTTTTAGTTTCTTTTAGTGTTATGGATGTGTCATTGATATCATCTTTCATCACTGTGGCCGGATGTCAAGTGATTAGGGTGTTCATTGGGTATGCAGACGATGCTAGTTGGCACATTTGGAGGCTTGCCTCCACAACTTTGGTAATCTTTATACCTCAGGCCAGTTATTATCTTCTAGAGGTATATGCTTAGGTGAAACCACAAATAATGTTGTCAAGTAAAGTGCAGTAATATAATTTCTACGTGATGCCTTGTCACATGATATCTCTTACCTCCGGGTCTACATAGATGCTCAGTTGGTTGTGTCTCAGTTAAACAGAGTGTAGCGGTTTCATGATCCAACTTTACACCGGCCGATTCCTTAGAATTCGTCTCTTAGAATGAAGAGGCGATTATATTACATATTTTTCATGTTCCTAGGAGATTAAACAGAAGTTATAGATATCTAGCTAATCAAATTTTAGATTGGCATCTTGCACACATATGAAGAACATTAACATAAGCATGTAAATACTTTTTCACACATGATCCACCAGAAACAAAGACCAAAAACCATATATAATATAGCAAAGTAACCCAGTACATAGGTGGGCGCATGTGCCTCAAAAATAGGACCAATATGAGTCACCGAGGGGCTTATGCCCTCAAAATATATACAAGTAGTGCTGGTAAGCGCGTCAAAATGTCTAGCTAAAGTTAGAGCCTGTGGGCCTGATTACTAGTCCATAGAATTGGCTAAGCGTTGAAACAACCGGACCCAAATTAGAGTGGTGCCCCACTACATGAGGCTGCATAGTTGGTGGCAAGTCCTCAATCTCTTCCATCGGGACCGTGTGAGTGAGTGCAGTGAAGTTCTGCTCAAATTGTCTAAGGACTCTCTTAGCCTCCCCGGTTGGAAGATATCCTGCTATTGCTTGTCCCCCTGTGGCGGTAGGTGCGGACCTTGGCTGAGGATGACACCTGTTCCTCACATATTCAGCTGGTTGCACTTGTCCCACATCTACACACAATGAAAAACACATCCATCAAATACTGCGGCACCAAAAAAATGAGATATATAACAAAACAACATAAAATTCCATATACAACAACAAAAAACTACAAAGGTGGGGGCTTACCCATCTCCCTGTCCCTCTGGAGATGCTGGTATGTCAGGATCTCTAGAAAAATTGAATCCAGCATAGGGGTAGTCCTCTATAATCGGGATTTGTTGTGACATCCATGCAAAAAAATCATCATCAGGACTCATTGGTCCTTCCACCACCACAATCGCGGTAGTGATGCGCCCATCTACACACAATAGGAAGAGAGGCATGATGTCCTCGTACCATTACTCGAGGACTAAAACTCGAACTCTCTCAAAAAAGAATGAACCCAGAGGCGGTCTTGAACCCAAAGTTCCTATGTGTCAGCAAACGACCATTCTGTCAATTCCCTCTTCATGCACTCAAGCAAAGTGGGACTCCAATCAAAAACTTGTGCGTTTAAGCACTTTGGGTACCCATGATTCATGCATGCCTTGGGATGCCTAATGTAGAGCAGCAGAACCGGAAATTCACCCAATAAGCAATATTATCACCTTTAGTGATAGGTTAGTGATCTTGCTTATAGGCACCCTGCGTGCTACGTCGCGGTCCATGCTCCCAATTTTGCACAATATAGACCTATCCCGGTTCCGTATGTTATGCGGCCCTTGAAAAAGTCAGTGTTGCTTCCCCTCTAGAGTCTAGTCAAAAAGTAAATGTCCTTGGTCATGGGCACCAATGGCCCCGCCCCTCTAACATGAATACCTCTGCATCCCCGGATTACCCGATAGTCAACAGAAAAGACATTAATTGGCCAGAGTTGTGCCGAATGAAAGGACATACAAGAAAACAGGTAACCCACCTTTACTCGATGTAGCCACCCGGCATTGGTCTTCCCGATCAACTCATTCCTCGCCGTTATCTCTTTCTTTCCAATGGGCATACATCTTGCAAAACAAAAAGGTTAAGGAGGTTTAACCCTTGCTTTGAAGTCTTTTTCATTCAATAAGGGGGCCCATGCTTGCTGTAATGGTGGCGATGGGTAATGACCCACCTAGATAAAGTTTCTGCAGTCTTTTGTCTGTTTTGTCTGGGCGACCGCATGGACCTAGAACCGACACAAAGTCTATGCCCCCTAAAATGAGAAACCCAATACATAAATAAAGACATAAAATCCAAGATAAGGGATCTTGTACTTAGTTGATCCAGGGCGGAAGTTAGTTTAGATCCCTTTGTAGCTCACGGAATCACCACTTTAATCAAAGGGTTTTGGCTCCAGAGTCGATTTCCAAATCGACAATGGTGATAATGGTACATCAACTTCTATTTATAGGCTTTTTGACCTCTTTTTGTCCTTTTGGCCTCCATTATCATTTTATTTATACCAAAAATCATTTAGAATTGATTGAGTTATTTAGGAGGGATTTGATCAGGTATTAGGCGGTTTTAGTTTTAAGAAGTAATTTTCGGCCGGTCGAGTGGAAAAATTTCAGGTGATCTACTTGAACATATAGGTTAGGTTTCTACCCTAACTTTTGTATCCTCATTGTCTTTTCCTTTGCCATAGGGGTCGATCCGTCGGATTCGACGCAGAACCATCATATCTTCTTTAGAAGTTTCACAACTTGGTGGTAGAGCTTACCCGAGAACATGGATGCCCTAGGTAGATCACAGTTTGCATTATGGTATTCATGTTGTCTATAAAACACTGTAGACTTCGAGTCCTTGCAGTTTTTCCCGAATACAATTTTGAGCCTCATTTGCATGATTCTTCTTCCCTCTTGACCTCACCTCGGGACTCCCAAAAATAACGGGTCTTCTTTTAAGCCCTTTTCAGACCCTCTAAACATGAAAGATTGGCCGAGCGATCTTGTGGTCTTTCAGCTCATTAAGCTGAAATTTGAAGTCACGTCTTTTACGGTGGTTTTACACCTTTTTTGGTCTGGATGTTCAACTGTACAAACAAAGGTATATTCTATGGAACTTCAACTCTATAAAAGAGTATTACTCTCAGGTATAATTTTATCCTTTTTTTGGGCCTGTGGGACTAAACTTACAAAGAAGGAACCCCCGAGTCCACTTAGTTAAGCTCTTTTGAGACTCCCTAAAATTGAAAAGATGGAGTCAGTGACCTTATTCTTTCACACTCATTAAAGGCGGGTCAGAAGAACATTTCTGACGTAGTCCATAGTTAATCTTTTTTAGGACTCCTTAAAAATGAAAAAGATGGTTGAGTGATCTTGTCCTTGTCATACTTTCGTTAAAATGGTTTTGAACAGATGTCTTGTCGATGCTAGTTTACCTATTTTTCGAACCCGACTAGACTATTTTGAAAAAGGTACCCCAATGGAGTCTCCTTTTATGTTTTTCAGACTCTCTAAATATGAAAAACCATAGAGCTTACCTTCTCTCTGGGATGGATTAAACTTACTTTGAAGGATGTTACCATTGTGTTTGTTGGCAGCGTTTGCATATCTTACTCCTTGACCTTGTAGGTTTTCTTCGTTTTAACACCCTTAGCTGATTTTTTCCAGTATCGGTTTACTAGAACATCAGGTCTTGTCCTTGTGCCTTGAACTTTCATGTTTGAAATACTCATTCCTCCATTTAATAGCATTAACATTCCTTTATTCTTTTTCCCAAAATTATTGAAAAGAACCAAAAATCAAATATACCCCAAAGAGGGAAGGAAGAGTATTTTCTTTTATTGGTAGCACAATGAGTATCGCTTGGATAAAGAACATATGTCAGTTTGTTCGTCAAACTATATGGGATGTAGTACGATGTAGGAAGTTGTTCTCATTATAGAGTTATGTCCTCCATCGTTTGGTTATCCTTCCAAACATATGGAGTTTGTGTTGCCTCCTGCTTTGTAGACTTATGATTAATGCCATCCTACATGAGTCTCATCATTTGTCATGCTATTGTCCAGGGAAGTTTTTCACTAAGCACGAGTCAACCCCTCTACAATTTGTCTCTTTCCCTCATACTTCGCCATCCCAGTATCCAATCAAGTCCTTGTTGAAATCAATGAAGCCTTGATCCCCGTCCATCAAGATTATCTAGTCCATGACCGGCGATCCATGAAGACCTACGGGTGAGTAATTAGGTACACTCATATTACACTCCTACCTTGAGTTTTGAATATTTTGAAGTTTTTCGAGCTCTAAAGATCTCATCTCGAGCCATCAGGCCATATCATCTTCTAGAAGATGATTACTCTATATGTATATCTTTTATTTTGAGATGTAGCTTTGTTGTGTACTGTTTTCTTATTCTCTTTATAATTATATGATATTCAAACATTTAACTAAGGTGTCAAATCGATATTACATACAATTGATATGCCAAGAGCTATGATAAGGATCAACAATAAGGATCACAAAAGATAAATCATGACCTTGACGCAATTCAATGAATCAATGTTTTAGGCAAGTCATATGATGCGAATCCGAAGGCTAAATGTCTTCAATAAAAACCGAGTTATATAATCCATCGAAGTATGAAAACCAAACAAAGGATATTGCCGATCATGTAAAAATCAACAAAAAGATAAGTGCAATATGCATAATGACACAAAGGTATTGGCAGTTCAGGTAATGATCGAAATGTGACCTCGAAAAGAGAAATTTTCATGCTTAAAATTTTGAAGACTTAGCGAAGACAAGCATTCAAAAAGGCGCAAAGAATAAAGGCGTCGTTCCTTTGAAATTTGCGACGAAAAATCAATGTTTGTGAAACATTGGTGTAGGCAGCTTATGAGACAATGAAAAATGTGAATTGGCTGCCAACACTACCTTGAGTTTTGAATATTTTGAAGTTTTTTCTCGAGCTCTAAAGATCTCATCTCCAGCCATCAGGCCGTATCATCTTCTAGAATATGGATACTCTATATGTATATCGTTTTTATTTTGAGATGTAGCTCCGTTGTGTATTGTTTGCGGCTACTCTTTATATAGTTATATGACATGGATCTACAGTGTATTTGATTGGTAGTCATGATTCTATTTTATCCCGACCATGGGTATGCCCGCCTCGGTGAGACATTTGTTATTTTGCAGATGGTGCCTCCCGGTTCCTGATCCTTGGGCTCAATCGTTCGGCACATTAGTAAAGATTGTTAATGTATTTTGGCCATCAGATGCTCTTCTGACCTCACACATTAGGGGGCATCTGTTATAACCCTAAATTGCACCATACATGCTTACCTGGCATCAAGCCATCTCAGATCCCTTCTTTGCCAAAGCATTGCAAAACAACTCTTTAAAAAACCTCTTTTATAAGGGCCCACGCACCCTACTCTATTACTACATGCATGTACATGCTAGCTGACCTAAAATAGCTCACGTGGACCGACAAAAGCACGAAAAAAGGAAAGTTTTCGATGGAACACACAACTCTGGGTGAGTTAACTGAAACTCCTGGCCCTGCATGGACGAGGGTTCATCCAAATACCTAGCTTCTTCTAAACTATAAAAGAAGGGCTAGGGGTCCCATTTGGAAGAGGAAAAATATAGCAAAGAAACTCTGCCCATTTGCATATTCCCATTGTCCCAACCCTTTATCCATCCTCGTGCCAGAAGAGATACAAAGCAAAGAAGTTGGAGGACAGTTGAAGAGGAGCCCAAGATCAAGTTCGCGGAGTGGTGGTCGGTCTCAACTTTTTGTAAGTTGACTCATTCAAAGTAATAAAGAAAATGCTTTTCCCGTCCCAATTCATGAGTTATTCATAGTTTGTTAAGTACATGTTTGAATCTATAACCTGTTAGTATATAGGTAAGATGCATGTGTAGTTGTTGCTTGTCTTGTATGCAGGTCAGCGTTGGAAAGGAGAACTGTGAACAAGTGATCAAGTGCGATAAGGGATTGACATTGAATGCCTGGAACAAGGTAGGTTGATCTATCCATGTATTTACTAAAAAGTAATGGGATTTAAGTCCAGGGACAAAGGTAGAAAGTAGATTTTCTCTTGGTCATATCTGCATGCAAAGCATAACCCTATTTGCTAGTCCATAAGGAGATTTCCCTCACAACACTTCCGTCCTACATGTTTTACACCAAACAGCTTCTCGTTTGTCCTTACTTTTGTTTTGGTTTAGCTGGAATGTTAAGTTCTTCAAATCCTCCCTCAGTTATTCGATGGTTGGATCTGTCTGCTGATATTGGTTTTCTTCCAGTTGTAGGGCTACATGCAGAGCCTCTTCCTGTGTTTGAAACTTTTGTTGTCCTAATGGGTATTTTAAGTGTGGTAGCAGAGAATTGACGAATAGGTGCATGTGTTGCATATCGGTCATGAGATATTTCATCTTTCCTTTCAGTCACTTGAATATCTGGTCAATCTCCCATATGGATTCTCCTAGTTTTTGTCTAATTTCTATCATATCGTTCATGTATTGATCTTCTGAACTTTGCTTCTAGAACTCATTTATCAGCAATTTCTTGATGTCTGCAATCGTTCTGGTTGTCCCTGGTGGATTTTTTGAAGCTAAACTCATATACCAATCCAGTGTGCAATCCCTTAGTGTAATATCTAGCTATGCAATTTTAGTATCTTCATCTGTGATCTATTTTGCTTCCCAAATCTTCTCACAGATAAACAAATGTTTTTTCGGGTCCTCTGATGCTTCTCCTTTGAAATCTGGTAACCTGATGGTGGGATCGTGTCCTACCATCCTAAACATTGAACTAATACCTACACAAGGTGTAGATACTTGAATAGTGCTTCCTGAACTGGATCCTCCAGTTTTTGTTCCCTGTGTAGATGTAATTCTTGTTGTCTTTCTTCTCCTGAAATTTGGTTGTCTAAACGGTGGTGTTCTCTTCGGTGTATTAGTCGCACATTGGTTGAAGGGTTCCACACTGACATTAATATGGATAGGATTTTTTCTTTCTCTTCCCATTCTTGGACCTCTCATCTTCCTCTCATTCATTGTGCGTAGTATTTCCTCGATCTGCTCCACAACCCAGAGATCCTCTACCTCTTCTTCATCACTTTCCAAGCCTTCCCTCATGGCTACGGCTCTCTTCTTGGTATTCACCTTGTATTGGTAGGGTAATCCACTACGCATATTTCCATATGTCGCCACTATGCACTTGATCTAGTCATCGTCCATCATGATTGGGTCTAAGGGTTCATCCTTCTTTCCTTTATCTATTCCTCCTTCCATTTTTCCTCTTGCTGTCAGTGTTCCCCCCCTTCCCCCATGCACGCATGGAAGTTTAGTTATCTGAATCCATCGTCATTACCCCTTTGTTGTATAGAAAGATCTTAATAGAAGTATACAGCGATCTAATATACCTTCCTCGAGGCTCTCGTAGAAACTCTTGCTCTATTGCAATGTACGACTTCGCTATATCTACTATAAACTCTGTTATAAATCCTGCTACAGTATTGTCGAGCCAAAAATCTATTGCGCGGGTGAATTTGTTGTTCACCTATTGTAACTGCTCAATCTGTACTAATGTTCACTCTAACTGTCAGATCTGGTTCGTTGTGTGGTTATCCTTCAACCTTAGTATCCACTACTGCAATAAGTGTGGAAAATCACATAAAAATACTTCATGCAAATTGGTAAACATGCATTTCTCAAGATATTTGTGGGGTGTTACTCTAGGGTTTCTATTATCTTTCTGTGCAAACTCTAGTTCTTTATTCTTCAGCCAGATTTCGATCTCTGCTTTTGTAGGATTCTATGGTCTCAACATCCCCTTCTAGCAGCTCATTCTTTTCTTCTTCTCCTCATCCGCTTCAGTATTCTCTTGACCCTCCTTCCGTGGATCTTACGTATATTTTAACATATCTTCAACAGATCCCATCTACTCAAACCTCTATTGTTCCAACCAATGGAAATGAAACCATTTTTTGGTTATTATTTATCTATTTGAGTTTATATATTTATCTTGAGTGACCCAGGGTTCATGTCTGTTTGGGATTCCAACAAAGCCTTTAAAACTAGCGTCCCTCCTAGTAAACCAGAAGGCAACGCAACGCATAGAGTGCATTGTGCAGTCTCACCCGAGATAGTATTAATGGGTGGCTACAATACTCATGTGTTTGCAGCCCAGGATTGAGTGTAGATCTGGGCATAGTGCATTGGGAGTTATATTTTAACTTATTAACATAATAAATTGTCATTCATGATTATGCATGAAATATAATCAAATCATTCATTCAATATATCAACAACTATTGAAGACAGTAAAGAAACACATGCATTCAATCACATAACACAGGTTTTATCATGGTTCACCCCCCGCTAGGCTACGTCCACAAATATCTGGCTCTCAAGCTATTGTATTAAAGCAGTTCCAAAACTACAACGTTGCATGCTTTATAACTCTTCTCAGTCGGGTCGAAATCTATTGTGAGGCAGACTAGATCGCACCAAGCTCCTCAAACTCTGATCTAAACCTCAAGATCCACCCTCCTTACTTCCCTCCAGCTCAACAGCTTACAAAATTGGGTCGTAAAGCAAAATATTACCACTAGCTATCAAAACAGGACTCCTCCTCTATACTCTATTTTCTTGCTAGCTATGGTCTCCCTCTCCTCTCTCGCTATGAGACCTAGGTATTTATATTTATACATTTCTGGATCGCCAGCCATTACAATGTATTTCAAAAACCCTAACCCTAACTTAATTAGGTCTTCCATGTGTGCACGCGTGTTGCTCTTCCTTCCAGTTGTCTCTTTCCTCGTGCATGCCTTCTTTCCCAAAATAGCATTTCTTTCCACTTTGGCCTACTTCCAACACTGCGTATTTATTAATATAGTGGACCTAGTCCACCTTACATAGAATGACCACATTCTCATTTATTAAATGAATTCCACTAATAATACATAACCACATTCCCATTGGATACTTCCCTAGGTGCCCCGTATTACCTCACTAGGTATATTACATCAATGGAGTGTGATACAAAGCTTGTTGTGATTGAAGCTTAGCCAACATCTATTTATTTTCATATATAAGCTACCCCATTCTACCAGTTTCTATTGTACAGTGTTTTTCTCTCTTATAGAAGTTGGGTTTCACTATATTTTTGTGTTTCTTGCAATATCTCTCTGTATTTCCTTTTTGTATCTCTGTTATATGTATGTCGTCATGTAGCTCTCAAAATATAATTTGGATCATGCACCCACTGATGTTGTTTGTCCGAAGAAAAACACTACAAGTAGATTTCCAAACATTTGTTGACCACTTATGTTTGGTCGTCACACTCAGGGTGATATGCGGTGCTCATATTCAGTTGGGTGCCCTGCAATTTAAAAAACTCTTGGGAAAATGTGCTAGTGAAAATTGGATCGTGATCAGATACAATATAGGTAGGCATGCCATGTTACTTTAAAATATGATCAAGGAAAACTTGTGCGACTAATGCTAGTGTAAAAGGGTGGGGTAATGCACAAAAATGAGCATACTTGGAGAGGCAATCAATCACCACCATGATGACGGATTGATCTGGATTATTTTCAGCACGAAATGAGAGCGGAGATATAATAAAGAAATGTACAGAGATATATCAGATATAAAATAATATAACATAAATATATCACAGATACAAACACATAGATACATGTATACACAATTTATATTAATGAGCGAAATATACAGACTATAAAATTATAGACTGAAAGACTCGCTAGAATGGTGGTAGCTTATATCTGGGAAAATATGTGATGGCTACACTCATTCAAAAGAATATTGTTTTTAAAATGAGGCTCCAAAGGCCTTTTTAACATAAAAATATATATATATATATCCAAAACCCTAACCCCAGAAGATGAAAAGCCAACAGTTTTGTGGACCTTGTTTTGGGTAGTTTGGTGTATCAACTTCCCACGGGTGTAACTTTGGCATACAATCTCCGTTTGGGGCGCATGATAGCTCGTTGGAAAGGTATCGATGAGGAGATTAATTTTTGGGGCTCAATGAGAGATTTTGGTCATCGTTGAGGTGCGTGATCACGAAAAAAACTTCATTTAGGCCCTCAAAATGGCTCTGGAAGTTTAGGAACCGAAAAATTGCTAAAAATAGTAAGTTGTCATAAGATTGTTTTGAGTCAGTCA
>SNQJ01S0231717.1:0-14178 GCA_010110895.2 Picea sitchensis
TAGGTCCACTATATTATTAAATAAGGCCCACTATGGTAGTTAGATATAATAAATGGGTAATTATATATAATAAATGTAAGAGGACTTCTTAGAAGGTTCTACTTCTAGAAGATTCCTCCTCTAGAATGTTCTTAGGTGATGGTTGCATTATATAAAGGGGTTCAAGAAATGTAATGAGACATGAAGAGAAGTATTTTATTTGGAGCAGTAGCTCAATAGGAGGATTCCCCCTTGAAGAGGCAAGTGAAGAGGAGAGGATCCCTTCCATAATAGGATCCACTGTATGGTGTTTCCCTACCTCAAGGGTTTAATATAATAAAGTTGTGTTTTTCAATATTGTTATTCTATATCTATTGTGGTGTTTTTGTATTCAGTATTGGTTCTTAACAAACAATACTATCGGCATGTGGTCCAACTCTCTGTCTGGTTTTATCAAGTATTGAGTGTGGCGCATCTGGCAAAATCTCGTATAATAAATCGGACTAAGAATAGATTAGCTCAAGCTGTTGAGATCTCATGATGGCATCTTCTTCAGAAAACACTCCTGACGTCGCGACATATTTCGATAACTATGGGACCAAATACTTAAGGAACCACTTGAGCAGGAATGTTGGTGGTATTGACACTTTAATTAAACTCTTCTGGAATCTCCATTATCGGATGTGATCAGAGATATGGTATGCTTTTGTCTATGCGAAATTGGCCAACAATTTTGTGCCAGCGTCGTATCTCATAGGTAATTGGAAATGGTTTAGGAAATTCATTTCCAATTCACCAAAGGAAGAGTATCTTGAGCGTTCGAGCTCAATGTACCATTTCGCAGCACTCCCTATGAGAGTACATTGAAACAATCGCAACTGTATGAAGTCATCTTTCAATGAGTTAGACGAGCACCAAATATGGAAGGTGGTCACATGATCTCCTGGATCTTTGTTAGGCTTGGCCTTGAACTTTGGTATGTCCGAAGGCAACTTTGTCAGCATAGGGGGCCAACGCGGATCATGACAGATAGGGTCATTCAACAACCTCATCAAGTCTGGCAAATGCAAGGTTTCCAGAAAAGGTAGTTTGGGTTGTTGGTGATAACCATGGAAAAAGGGACCTGGAGTTTGACTGGAACTAGGTTGCCAGGAAAAGTTTGGCTACTGGCCTGGGTTCTGGTAAAAACCATGGCCATGACCAGCATATGGATTCTACGTGTGAGGAGACATCATCGGTTGATTCCCAAAATAGGACGTAGACGGTTGGACGTGCATTATATTCGGAGGACTTTGGGAAGGGTTGACCCATGTCGATCCCATGGGAATATGCATAGTACCTTGTCTGGGGTTCCATTGGTTGTGAAATGAATTGCCCCAGATTGGCATTCCTAATGAGGGAACTGATCCCTACCAAGAATTCCAAGGCCCTGATGTGGAATAAGTTCCTGGGTTTGCCCCCTGTGCAGGAATAGTACCCTGCATAGGAATAGGTTGTCCGTAACTGGGATTTCCCCCAGTCGGGAAAGCAACTGAAGAGAAAGCATTGTTACCAAACACACCGAACAAATAAAATGGTGTCGAACCTACTAGCATATTATGCGAAGGTGGTCCTTGACTTCCTGCTCCAAATAAACTATGGTGTGTAGGTGGCCTAGCGGATTTCTAGTGGGTACCATCGAGCAAAGGGGACGAAGGAGGTATATGACCTCCCCCGTAAGGGAAAGCATTAAAAGGAGATGAATTTCCCCCCATGTGGCCTTGCAGAGGAGTGTTATAGATCCCTACCCCAAGACCTAAAGTCTATGAAGTGGAGTAGGAAAGTGCATGACTTGTACCTGAGCTAGGCATCACGTATGAGAACAGAGGGCCTGTCGCACTTGGTGTGAAAGGGGCTATGGCCGCCGCCATAGATGGGATCAGACCACTGTGCGAGGTAGAGGTGGTCAAGACCATGGTGGCTCGGACCAGTGACGGTGGGTTAGGAGGTGGAAACTCTCCTGTGGTGACAACCGTAGTGGGAACTAAAGAATTCCTAGAAGGATTGAAAACATTTGCTTCCGTTGTTGCGTGCGACACTATCTGGCACTCATAAGGGTGAATCGGTACGATGATGGGTTTCGAAAGATCAGTGGTTGGAGTTTCATATGGACCAAGATATTTTTCTCCAAAGTCTAAAATGGTCGTTTCCTCTGGATGTTGGTCGGGTACAATTTCTTGTGACCCGGTCTCTTCAAAAGACCCTTGTTGGTCTAACTTTCGCCTGAGTGGTGGTGGGGGTGGCTCTAGTGTAACCGGTGATAGGCCCAAAAGCCTTCGTGATCGATGGAGCTCATGATCCTCCACTGTGTGAGAATATCAAAGACACCCTAGATATTTCTATTCGTTCAAAAAACAACAGACACTAAAAAAGTCCCTCTAAGATAAAACAAGCAAACACTAAACTAGTTGGAAGAACAGTTACAACAACCAACACTAAAGAAACTTACCAGTGCAAGTGAAACTCAAACACGGAAGTACCCTCTGGGTATACTCTGCAAAGTGTGGCCCGATGTCTGTCCTAGGTATCTTGGTATACTCCTGCAGTCACCTGTGTATGTCTCTAAAAAGATAGGCAACTAGGTTTCCAGCACGCGAACAATCACTAGGCGGGTACAGTCGAAAGTCAGGTAGACCACAATGAGCAGGGTATTGAGCCTGAAACCTTTCAAGGGTATCGAAGGAAAGTGGTTCGGAAGACAATTAAGGACCTCGAATGGATTTGAGACCCATGAAGCTCTGTGGAAAATGCAATCGACGGAATCCCAAAACAATCCCTCTATATGTGTTATCCACTACGATTGGTCCAACTTTGGAGGGGTTATCTCTTCTACCTTTTCGCACGCGACATCGTGTTTAGCCCCGATGTTAGAGGGTGGTCCCAGATAACTTTCACGATACTGGACTTTGACACTCCCTAACTCAGACTCCAATGTTTGATTTTAATCGCCTTGAAGAGTTTCCTCTCCAACCTAATTCAAGGCCCTAACCCTAAACTAGTTGGTTGACCCTACAAACATAAAAATTCTAATGAATTTTAGATTTAGCGTTAATTTTTATGGCTTGTCTTAATTCAAATGTTATGAAAGTGAAACTAGTGATGTTTGAAAGACGAAAGCAAAATAAACAGAAAGATGGAAACAAAATACCTTCACTTAACTCAAATCTTAAACAACTTTTCAAACTTAAAATTTTTCTAAGATCTTTGAACAACAAACTCAAAGAAGGATTTCACTTGACTATGAGCTACTTATGATCTAAGTAAACCATCAAGAACTTATGAAAGAAAATCCTTTTCACTTATTACTAATGCAAAACAACACTATTTAACCAAACAAAGAAATAAAAGATTTTTCTTTTTATTTGAATGCTTACAAAGCAAAAAGGAAAATATCAACAAGTAAAAACCAAGAAAACTTCTGGCCTAAGCGCAGATCACAAAGAGTGACTTTAAAAATAACACACAAGCAAATTAAAATTGGACTCTCACACTTGTCTAAAAACCCTACAAAAGAAAATTTTGAGGAAAATTTGTTAATGAAAAAGAAAGTTATTGCTGTGATCAAACCTAAGTTATTGACCGCTATGACAAAGACCCAAAAACCTGAGAGGTATAACTCTTGTCAAAGGAAAGGATGACTGCCTCACCTTCAACAAAAAATTTCTCCACAAGCACATTGTTGACAGTTCAACAGCAAGCGTGTGCACACAAGTTGTGTAACGTCAGAGCGCATGTACATGCGTGCTGGCCTTATACAGGCCACATGTATCTCTAAAACTCTGAGACAAATGAAAGGCCAAGCAATCTATCCCAGGTAGAGACTACTAGTACTGAGAACAAGGATACCTTGAAGACTCAGACACTTACTTTAACAGAAAAAAGAAAAAAATTCAAGGAAAAATTTATAGAACAAACCAATCTGAGGTGAAACCTAATCTATAGAATACAAACAACAAAGACTAGAAAGAGTTCCAGAAAACCCCTGAGAAGGACTATTTCTGCAAGGGAGAGGATGACTGCCTCTCTAAAATAAATTTTATGGAATCATGCATGCGACTGACACTTCCTCAGCTAGCATGTACACGTGGGCTATGAGAAGGTAGGGCGTCGGTACACGCATGCAGACCTTATACAAGTCGCGTGTACCTCTGTGGGTCTCAGAAAAAAAAATAGAGTCAAGCAAAGAAACAGAGATAACTGGTATGGAAGACCAGAATCTCTGTTAGCTCAAACTTTTGTAGAAACTTTAAAAATAGGAAATGAAACCAATTCTTAAAAATACCCAAGAAAAAACATTCCCAAAAACCCTGGATAATCCCCAGTATGGTCGCCAATTCTGTTGTGAGTGGGAAATCCCTCTACGGACTAGCACTTAGGGTTTTATCATGCATGCAGAAAAGACCTAAAGATTGCTACTTTCTACCATCACCCCGGACCTAATCCCCATTATTCTTAAGCAAATACATAGTTAAGAAGATCAAGTGAAGATACCTTATTTCGGGCGTTTGATATCGATCCTTCTTCATGCTTGGTCACTCTTTGACTGTAGCTCTCCTCCCAAGGCTGACCTGCATTCACACAAGAAAAACAAAGAACTCCACATGCATTTGATCTATAGATTAATGGGTTAGAGATTTAATCAACATGTACTCAATAAACAATGAAAACCTCATAAGATGGGATGGGAAAAGTACTTCTTTATTATTAACTTCACTAAAGCAACTTACAATGATGAAGCCGACCACTGCTCCACGAACCTAGTCCTGGGCTCCTCTTCAATTGTCCTCCAACTTCTTTTCTCTATACTTCTCTTTGCACAAGGATGGCTAAAGGTTGGGACAAAGGGAATGCTCAATCGAGTGTAGTTTATTTACTATGATTCTCCCCTTCCAAATGGGACCCCTAACCCTTCTTTTATGGGCTAGAAGAAGCTAGGTATTTGGTCGAATGTCTGTCCATGAATGGTCGGAAGGTTTAGTTAACTTACCCAAAGTTGTGTGTTCCATCATAAACTTTCCTTTTTTCATGCTTTTGTAGGTACACGTGGGTTGTCTTGGGTCAGCTAGCATGTACACACATGCAGTAATGTAGCAGGGTGTGTGGTCCTTTATAAAAGGGGTTTTTAAGAAGATTTTTTCAGTAGTGTTTTGGCAAAGAAGGAATCTGAGATGGCCTGATGCCAGGTAAGCATGTATGGTGAAAATTAGGGTTATAATAGAGACATCTTTCCAAATGATATCCCAAAGCTTAGAGCTCATATCTCTATGGGATTATTCAATCAAGTGTTAATACCCACTTTTGACAGAATAATCTAAATCACCCCAACATCGTCCATCAGGCATATGAGATTCAATAGCGGCACAACCGACTAGGAGACAGAGCATCTCTGTAACTAGTGGTTGAATATACTCGGGGGGGAGATGCACTTCTAGTCTATTCATTTTCCATTATCTACCCAAAACAAGAAGTATTCTAACTTTATGAGTCCTTAACAGATGCTACATTCCACAAGGGGAAGAAATTCCTCATTTTCCCTCAATGTAAATTTACCCATGATACTATCATTCCATATGTTGATTGATGCCTCATTCCCTAGTGTCCAAGAAAGCTTAGATTGAATTAGAGGAGCAACTGATTTCATGAGTTTCCAAAGAGGAGAGCCTTTAATGTTTGGGAGGGGAGTGTCAAGGCTTTGAAGTCTGGGAGTGCTAAAATATTTTGATATGAGGATATTCTTCCGCCATTTTGAAGCTCCTGAAATAAGTCTCCATGTTATTTTTTCACCCAAGGAAACATTCATGGGTGATGTATCTTTGATTGCTAAACCACCTTTATCTAATGGTTGAAAAATTGTTTTCTAGTTGACTAGATTAAACTTCTTTATATTTTTTCACTCTTCCCAGAGAAAACTTCTAAGATTTTTGAATATTTTTTCAAGCACTCCTTTCAATGCTAGTAGAGTTGCACATTGAAATATGGTTAGAGAAGAGAAAATAAATTTTATAAGAACAATTTTGTCTACTGGATTAAGCCATCATGCTCCCCAATTCTGAATATGAGTTTCCATTTTTCCAAGTACTTCATGCCAAGCTTGGGAAGTAGGGTACTTTAGAGATATTTGCATGCCCAGGTATTTAAAGGAGGACCAATTTCTAGCCAGAGGGAAACCAAAAATTCTAGAAATAGGTAATTGAATATCCCTAACATATTCCATCCATATATTTGGCTCTCGCTATTATTTGTTGAAATATTGTAATAACAAATAATATTCTACTTAATATTGAGTTATTATCTTATAGATTAATCCCCTTTTGTGGATTGATCATGTCAGGCTTTGTAAAATACCAAATCCCCTTTTGTAAATTGGTCAAACCCTAATTATTATGTTGCTAATTAAGAAGTCGTCCCCCGGGCCTAATTAAATTGGTTCTAACCACTAAGTGAAGAAGTAGGCCTTTCTTGATGAAGAGACACCACCCTAGCGCCTTCCATCCAGTATAAATAAGAGTGCAAGGTGCCTCATTAGCTCACTCACTCAAGTCACTCATCTAGTGTGCAAGTTTGAAGGAAGTTGTAGTTGCCAGTTGTCGGAAGAAGGATGAGATAGGTGCATTGCTTAGTGTTGGATATTCTCTAGTGTTTGGTTTATTATCATGGCATTGTATTGGCAATCCATATTGAGGAATTTTTTGTTGGGTTTTATTCCCCTTGAAGGTTTCCTAGGATACATGATGTGTACCTTGTGATTGTATACCTTTCAGTGATCTTTCTTATGCTATTATTGGATAGTAAATTGAGAATAACTTAATAACAACTCTAAATTTAACATGGTATCATAGCTTGACTAAATATAACACCTTTCACTGTGTTACCAAAAATGTCATTGTTGTTGTACAAGAAAAATAGGGATTATTTTTGGAAGATAATTTCATCCTAAAATATATCTAGGGAAGCGTTCCCTATCCTAGAAAACTCATTGGCAGCTTGAGCGCACCTTTTTAGCGTCCAAAGCCTCCAGAATGTAAAACCCTAGTTTTCACTGGTACCAGAAAACTAGAAAACCGGGAAACCAAAGTCAATACCAAAAGTACCAGTCCATATTTGTGCAAGCCCAGTTTCAAGGGGTAAAATTTGGATTTTCATAAAACTAACTACACCAGGATACTCACCTCAACCAAGCGCACCTCTTGGTAAGTTCAAGTTTAATTTCTGAGCATTTTCAATTTTTGGTCATTTACCTAGCTCCATGTCAAGATATTTGCAAGCACCAATATTGTTGACAAGTTAGAAGGTATGGATAAATTATGTGCCTAGAATTATAGGATTGCACTCATTCTTAAAGAGAATGGACTTGCAATATTCATCAAATAAAATGTACCAGAACCCATAGATGCTACAACTAAAGCAAAGTAACAGAAGGACATGGTCAGTGCCAACAGAATCATTGCAGACTCTATCAAAGATCATGTGATCCCTCAAGTGGAATCTAAGAATACCCCAAAATAAATGTTTCTTTCCCTAACCAAATTTTATGAAGGAATAAACATTAACCGGAATGTGAACTTGAGAACTCAACTCAAGAATACAAAGATGCAGAAAGGAGAAACAATTCATGACTATTTCTCTAGGATCTCTCAATTCAAGGAACATATAGAAGAAATTGGAGACACCCTAGATGAATATGAACTCATAATGACAAATCTTAATATTCTCACAAGACCTTGGGATGCATTCATCCAAATAATTTGAGTCGGGAAGGAAAAACTATAATTTGACAGTCTTTGGGAAGAATGTGTTCAAGAAGAAGCAAGAGTATCTAACCGAGAAGCAGAACTATTAAGGGATGAATATCAAGCCCTAGTTTCTCATGATAAAGGAGGAAATATAAGGTCTTACTTCAAGAAGGAAACCCACCTACATAAGTAATATCCCTCCCCAAACAGTTTCATTCATAAAGAATCTCACCCTCCAAGGAGATTCCAGAAGTTTCAGAAAGGTCAAAGAAGAGAAAAATATTTATCATCTTATCAATGTTACCATTGTGACAAGATGGGACATGTTGCTAAGAATTTTCCAGCCATAAGAGAATAATACAAGAAGAGAAACAAAAAAATACACCATTCCCATGCAGTGGAAGATGATGAGACACCCACAAAGATGATTAAAGAAAATATTTAAGACTATGTCTTAATCTCTTCCCTCTCAGGATCATTTTCACCTGGAGAGGATACTTGGCTCATATATAGTGGTGCTTATAAGCACGTGACAGGTAAAAGAGACATTCTCTCTAGCCTTATCGAAAAGAACTTTCCTCAGAAAGTTACACTTGGATATGATTACTAGTACCCTATCAAAGGAGTGGGAGAGTCCAATTACAAAATTGATTCAGGGACCCCAATAAAGATGAAAGATGTACTATATGTACCAGGTTTGACAAAGAATTTTCTTTCTATCTCAACTTTAGATAAGAAAGGCTTGAGGGTTACATTCATAGCTGGTGAATTCCTCATGTGGCCTAAAGGAAAAACCGTAGAATATGCAATTGTTATTGGAACAGAAGAAGGTGGCCTGTATAAATTAAAAGGCCACTCAAATGCATCCTTGACTCACTCCATTGAGAGTCCATGTGAACTTTGGCATAGAAGAATAGCTCACATCAACTACAAGGCCTTACCATATGTGAGTAAATCAATTACAGGTCTACCATATTTCAAGGTTGACCATGAAGGTGTGTGCAAAGGATGTGCAGAAGGAAAGAACATAAATAATCCTTTCCCAAAGAGTGACAGTAAACCAGAAGGAGTCTTGGATCTCATCCACTCATATGTATGTGGCCCAATGAAATCAACCTCTCTTAGTGGGTATGTATACTATGTGTCATTTATTTATGACTATTCTTGCAAGAATTGGTTTTACTTCTTGAAATTAGAAGATGAAGTGTTTTAAAAATTCAAGGAATTCAAAGCCTTTATAGAGAATCTCTCTGAAAGAAAAATCAAGATACTCGGGTCAAATAATGGAGGAGAATACACTTCAAAAGAGTTTGTAATATTTTGCAGAGATGTCAGGATTAAGAGGGGCTCACCACTCCCTACAATCCTCAACAAAATGGTGTAGTATAAAGAAAGAACAAAACTATAATGGAAGTAATGAAAACTATGATCCATGATCAAGATCTTCCAATGTACTTATGGATAGAATAAGCAAGAACAACATTGTATGTACAAAATAGATTATCCCATAGTGCACTTGGGTTCAAAACCCATGAAGAAATGTTCTCCGGAAAGAAGCCAAAAGTAAGTCATCTCAAGATATTTGGTTGTCCGGTGTTTGTACACATTCTGAAAGAGAAGAGAACCAATTTGAACCCTTCAAGAAAGAAGGGGATATTTGTTGGATATTGTGAGGTCTCAAAGGCCTTAAAAATTTACATACTAGGTTACCATCATATTTAGATCAACAAATATGTAACCTTTGATGAAGATGCAACACTCAAGAAATCAAGGAGATGCCAACTTGATGAAGTATATGAAGAAGATCATGTAGCTCCCAGAGTTGTAGAACTAGTGAGGGAAGTCACAACTTCCCCTGGTGATGAGATTCAAGAATATCATGACATCATATAATATCAAGAACCTCCCCATATGACGATATCTCACAAGATAAATCCATATTGGGAAAGGGAACTCATTCAAGATGGAGAGAAGTATGGTTCCACGGAGGGAACCATGAGACAAGTCAAGAAACCTAAGTCGTTATCCAGTTATATGGCTTTGATGTGTGATCTCATAGATAAGGAGCATACTTTCTTTGAATAATCCATTCAGAATAAGGAATGGGAATATTCCATGACAGAAGAATACCAATCCATTATAAAGAATGATGTGTGGGAAATAGTTCCCATACCAAAGAGAAAATATGTGGTATCTTCCAGATGGTTATACAAAATAAAACATGTTGCTGATGAAAGTATTGAAAAATATAAAGCAAGGTTTGTAGCTCATGGATTTTATCAAAAGGAAGGAATTAACTATGAATAGACAGTTTCTCATGTATCCAAATACACTTCCATCAAAAACATCATAGCTCTTGCAGCTAATATGAAGTGGAAGTTACACCAGATGGATGTGAAAACAACCTTCTTAAATGGTGTTATTGAAGAAGAAGTGTATGTAGAACAACCTCAAGGATTTTAAGTTGAAGACATAAAGACTCATGTGAAGCAAGCTCCTAGAGATTGGTATGGAAGAATTGACAGTTTCCTTACGAGCTTGGGATTTACCATGAGTAAAGTGGATTCTAACCTTTACTTCAAGGTTATGAATGATGAGCTAGTTATATTATTGTTGTATGTGGACTTATTCTTAGCTGGAGAAGAAAATCTCATCACTGATTGTAATAAGAAGCTCGTTGCAAAATTTGAGATGAAGGCCTAATGCATTATTTCTTAGGTCTTGAGGTTTGGCAGATCCTAGAGAAGATATTCCTTAACCAAGGAAAGTATGCATTTGGAATATTGAATAGGTTTGATACGTTGGAGTGTAAACCCATTAACACACCCATGGAAACAAAGTTGAAGCTCATGGTTGACACTTCATCAGAATTGGTTGATGCTACATTGTACAGACATATCATTGGATCGCTGATGTATTGTTGGAAATATAACTGAGACAGGGGGGTGAATCAGTTATATATATATATATATATATAAGCTTTAAACTTTTCTTGTTATTTTTTTATTCTTTCTAGATTATTATTTAATGTGTTACTGATAACTTAACATGCATAGATATACAATATTTTATCAATCACACAGAATACACAGAGACACTGATTTTCATGAGGAAACCCATAAAGTGTGAAAACATCTTCTTCTTCGGATGTCAATCAAGCTCCAAATTTCATGTACATCACATTATTTGAGTTCCAACTCAAATATGAGGCTTCAACCTCTGATAGCAAGCTACAACTTGCAGAGAGTGCCAACTCTCATATTTCTCTAGCACCAACTAGATGGAAGCACCAACTCCCAGGTTTCTCTAACACCCACTAGATGGAAGCACCAAATCCCAGAATATCTTCTAGCACCAACTAGAATTTAGAGGACTGCAATCCTCCCTAGCACCACCCTACCACCCTTATTGAATCTTACAAAACTTACTTACTTTCTCTGTCTCTGATATGATATGTTACAGCTCCATGTCTCCTTTGCCTTCTTCAGCTTCTATGCTCCGTTCCTCTGCTCTTTCTCCTCCGCAACAACTCCTTCCTCTGTTCAACTTCTCTTCTGCCTTTATACTTTGTGCTTCCTCTGCATCCAATTTGTTTTGCCTCTATTCCCTAATTCCGATCATGCACACTGTCTCCTTTTGCCCACATGCACCAACTTCAAAAAAATCACACACTCTTTTATGTTTTCCATGTTCTTCTCACGATGAGTCCTCTGCTAGATGACCATGGAAACTCTTCATCTTCTCAAGAAGTTATACTGAATCTGTTGATCATCAGTGGTCGTTATCCCGAGATTCTTTGGCTTCTCTGGCAATCGCAAATCTTCGTCTTCTTTGTCAGTTATAGCCAGTCATTTTTGGTTGCTTTGGCTTCTAAGCCCCTTCCTTCATGTGATCACCGGAGGTGACCATACACCTATCCAAGAAGGTGCTTCACAGTCTCAGGCTCCAGGTATTCAACTGTGAGTCACTCCGACTCTCCCGACTCTCGAACGCCCAAACTAGAGCCTAGCGCATGCTATATCCTTCCTCTACTTTCTCCTGACGTGACCATCGGCTATGACTTGGGGTCAATCTTCAGAGCGCTTCGGGACTTCACGTTTCATGTCTCCCATGGGCAGACTACTTATTTTCTCAGAATTATGATATGTGAACTCCATCCAAGACCAAATCTACGGTCTACGCTCTCCCTTTGATCGATGGTTATGATAAAATCTCGACCTCGTGTGTCAGTTTTTTGGATGTGAGCCAACCCTAAATCTTCCAACTCCCGATATCCGAAATACTTCATGTCAGATCAACACTCCATGATCCTCTATGATCCGACAACCTAGATCCTATCGGGACTTCATGTTTCGCGAAGTTGGAGGACTACTCACCTCCCTTCTCCCAACTCTCGATTTTCCGAAACCCACTTCAGATCAATGACCCACGACTTTCCTCGATCCAATGGTCCAGATCTTCAAAATTCTTTATCCAATGGCCACTATTTCTCTTTCTCCTGAGATTACAATTTCTTTCAACTTAAAATATTTTCTAAGTATTCAAAGGATTTGACCTTTGTTCCTCCTACAAGTCTATCTCTTGGACCTCATCTGCACTTCTGGAAAGCGTTGTCCCTTCTGATATTTCTCACCAATGTAATGGTACATCCTCTATCTCTTTTGAGATTTTGACTTCTTTCATATTCTCAAAGGGTTTCAATCCTTTGGACCTCAAGGCCCTTTATATTGCACTCCTGGAATTCTTGTGCTTGTCCTCCTGAGCTTATAGACAACAATTCTCGATGCTATCATCGATGTTTTCTTGTTTTCCACCATTTCTGCCAATATGCCATCATCTTTGTTGTTCTTGCCATCAATTAAAAGCACACTCTTCCTGTAAATATTCCAACAATCTCCCTCTTTGGCATTGATGGAAACCCTGAAAGGCTACACTATTCTTCCTAGACCTCCAGCTGTAGTAGACCACACCTTTTTCTCCCCCTTTGACATCAATGTCAAAGAGAACTGAGAGTGAATTTGTTCTCCCCCTGAGGCACTCTCCCCATGATTAGATATACTATGATAACTCTCCCCCTGATCAAATAGACTATTTTAACTTGATAACGAGGTCACGCCCAACTTCTTGCGTAGATACTCAAACTAAGCTTTTGCAAGTGGTTTAGTGAAGATATCAACAATATAATATTTGGATGGAATATAATGAAAAGAAACAACGGTGTTGGATACCTGTTCCCTCAATAAGTGATACTTGAGAGGTATATGCTTGGTCTTGGAGTGAAATATAGGATTCTTTGAGACATTAATTGCACTAATATTATAACAATGAATTGGAATCGGTGCAATATATCTGACCTCCAAGTATGCAAGTATCTGAATCATCCACAATACTTGGGTATAGAAAGTGGCAGCTGCAATGTATTCATCTTCTGTAGTTGATAAGGAAATGGAACCTTGCTTCTTGCTCAACCATGCTACAAGAGAATCTCCTAAGAAGAATGCACCTCCACTCGTTCTTTTCCTTTCATCCATGTAGTTAGCCCAATTAGCATCTGAATAAAATGATAATTGAAAATTCTGATTCCTAGGATACCATAGGCCATAGTGTAGAAATTTCGATACAAATTAATGTATTCCTATGATTCTCCTAATCTAACAATTTCCGCCACTTGTTAAATTCTGAATTGCTTCTACTATTATTATTGCGGAAGAAATTAAACCACGATCACAACCACAATGCACAAAGTGAAATATCAATAACACACAACACAGAAGTTTTACCGGGAAAGCATAAAGCTAAAAACCCCAACTATCATATATTATGTATATCATGAATCATGAAACAATCTCATACAAAACTCTAATCCAAGAGCTCTCAGTACAATACAATCATCTCACACTGTCATACACAAATTAGCAAATACATGTGCCAATTCCTGTGTCTAGACAACCTACCTCCTCTGCACAAACTCTGCAATCTGAATTCTCACAATAAATCGAATGAATTACAAATTGCTTCATTTGCACATGCTCATAAGCATATTCACTGCATGTGTGAACAAATCACAACTGATAGCCAAACTGTCCCTTTCACCCATTATCTCAACTGGATCTCCAATGGATTTGCATGCATGTAGTTAATCATGACGAATCTTCAGTTGCATGTGAGTTAACTGATTAATTGAACTCTCACTAGTGCATGTTTAGTTACAACTAGCACAACTGATCTTAACTCACTTAACTACACTTATAATTTTTTTACACATCCAAATCACTCAGTTATGGATGAGATAATAGATTAATATTTATTGTCTAATTTAATTAAGGGAAAAGTAAATTAGGCACATGTTTCTTGTTGACTTTTCAACACTCCCTCTCAACAAGAAAGGGATTATCCTTCACCCCAATCCTGTCTCTATGATATTTGA
>SNQJ01S0231718.1:0-14178 GCA_010110895.2 Picea sitchensis
AGACGATAACTGTAGGTTTGGTTTTATCAACCATTTATCTATTTGGGCAATATCGACCTGTTTTATCTGAGATTGTTCAACTTGGTCTCTTTCCACATTTTCCTTGATATCTAGCAGATGTTTAACTATGTTAAATTTTCCCAATGTTCCAGAGCTATTATCCTTATCGAGATCTAACAATTTTTTATTTATTAGGCCAAATGTTTCTTCACAAGAGTCTCTCACCTCTTTAACCATTTTTCTGTTCTCGGATAGATTATGCTCCCATGCTTTTAACATGATGTTTCCTCTGGTTTGTTCTCGAATGGATAATCTGGAAGCGATGGCCATTTCCTCTTTCGTCGTTGTTATAATAGCCTCCTGGAAAGTACTTCGAGCCACCTTAGCTTCTCCCTCTCTTAAGGTGATTTTGTCTAAGGCTTGATCTATCAACTGAAAATGATCCTAGATGATTTCTACATTAGTAAGTAGACTATGTTGAGATGCTTCTATCTTCTTTTGTATTTCTGTGGCTTGAGTTCGAAATACCGCTACATCTATGACCTGGCTTTCAGTAGAATTTAATTTAGATTGCAGTTGTTTTATTAACTCCTCCTATTGACTTATCTGTGTTTGACTTGTCTGAGCCGACTGTTGCATTTGCTCAAGATTTGATTTGAGCTATTCGATTTTCTGTTGATCAACTGCTCTGACTTGTTCAAGGTTTTTACATGCCTCATTCTTGGCATCCGCTTCTATAGTTTCCATTTGAGTATGTAATTTGCTAATTAACAAGTTTTTTTGTTTGAGCCGTTCCTTCAAGGTTCCAACTGAATATTGGTTGGCCGTTGCATAGGCCCCCAATGTTCCCGCTATCTCATCGGTGAATTCTTCCTCTTCTAAGGATTCTCCATCCATTAATATTTTGTACTTCTTAGCTGTTGCACCTGCCTTTTGGTATGTTTCTCACTTCACTACGACCTTCCTTTTCTTGCTAAAAAATAAATCGCTAGGAGATAATTATTCTATAGAGATAGGTGTTAAATCCTCTTTAAATATTATCTCTGCATTGGGGTTCCCCTTTGTAAATTGTAAGGGCATGACAGATGGAATGGGATTGCCGATTTATTTGGATGCTTGTTTCATGATAGCATTTGTGGCCGTTTCATTTGATGTAGACAAGGGTGTGTCTCCTACTCCTTTTGAAGGGGTCTCTATTTGATCCTTGACCTATTTAACTGGTGTATCTATATTTGGGAGTTTTTTCTCTTGGCTTGGGATCTTGGTTTCCTGTTTCGAGGTCTTAGTTTCCTCTGTGTTCTCCATAGTTTTTTGTTTGCGAGGATTTGTATCCATTGAACCTTGGGATTCTATTTGCTGTGTACCTGGAGGTTTTGAGTTTTTTTCGTGCAAAACTTTGGGGAGGACACTTCTCCGGTGTTCCTAGAATTTGTAGAAATCGACCATCTCTCCGGGCAGCAGAGCTCGAACCCGATTTAAGACTTCTGAGTAGGATCTCACTCCTTAGAACATTTTATCATGGGGGGAATCTTCGTGCTCATATATTTTTAGACCACAACTTGCCATATGGTTACCCACGACCTTATGAGGATCATGTTTCTTAAATTCAATGTCTACTAGTTTCATTTCCTCCAGGGTCGTGGCCTCCGCTTTGGCATGGCCAAAATATAATAAAGAATATGTACCAATGTGTATGGGAAAGGAAGGGCATACCTTTTTCTGAACTCCTTTGAGTTCTTTGCTTATCTCGTCGAGCACAGTTTTTCTGGAAATTTCTCGACATACTAGCTTGTCTGGTAAGAATAACGGCATGGCATATGGAGGAACAGAGCAACCAACAACCCTAATATATGAGAACTGTTCTTCTATGTACCATTCTACCATGCTGTTCAAGTTTGCCACGACTTTATATGAAATCCTGGGAGGTGGATGGTCGAAGATAACAATATGCATTGGTACCATTACATAGTTGAAAATATCATAGACGAAGTCTTTGGCTTTATCTTCCCAGAGTTTGGAGTGGTACACATGAATAAGCTCTACGTTATTTGGATTCCAGCTCCAGCTCATTAATGGAAAAGGTGTCATGAAGCAAACAACATCCATAATGTATGCAGACATGAAAAATGAAGTTGCTTTCCACTCGCCCTTTGTGCTTGATATTCTGTAACTTGGCTGGCCAGACTGTCTGACAACAATTTATCCCAGTCGAAAGAGTACCCCTCTGTTACTGTGTGGATAAGCGGTACCAATGGGAGCACAAAATGCACAGTATTCTCTCTTCCATAAAGCCTGCATACCATCATCGCTATATACATAAATTGTGGCTGTAACGAAGAGATTGCGTATATACCATGAGTGTCCTCTCTGAACTTTTCAGGACGTGAGCACCAATCTTTGATTAGGTCGGATAAGATTTTTCCAAATTGCTCCCATTCTTTCTTTTTGAAACCCTCTAAGAATTCAACATTGTAAGTAAAATTGGGTGTGGGGGACAATTTTTACATCGCATGCAGATGCTCCAACCTAAATGTCCCAACAACCACCTTATGTGCATTAAATATTGTCCTAGTTGAGATATATACATGGTCCAACGCCCATTTAACCATATCACAATAGGGGAAAAGCCGCGGCCTTGTTGCTACCTTTTGCATCTCCGACTGAGTGACCACTTTGTATTTGATAAACAAGTCATCTTTCTCGTTGTTTCTCGAGTCGTCTAGGTAGTTTATCAGCCTGTATTGCAAGATGTTGAAAACCTGTGTCTATGTTTTGACTGTGTCGATGTTTCTAGGCAAGGTATCAGAAATAACATCCGAGCTCTGACCTAAACTTTCACCAACCGTTTTTGGCATTTTTCATGGAGCCATGATATAAAATCTCGAGATTATAGTTCTTGTTACAGAGGATGCAAATACAAACAATGGTTATCTCTCTAAATTGGCCCTGTGAAACTAGAATGAAGTTCAAATAATGAAGGAAATTCTTTTGCTTAGAGTACTCGAGTCTGTGCGGGTCCTTGCTGACAGGACGTTTAATTCTTTTAATAGAAAGATTTTGAAATAAAGCAAGATATTATGTTCAATCATTTCCTAATTCGCTTATAAATTCCATAAATGTTTGATATTTCATGACTTGGGATGATCGTAGAAACATTTAATTCTTTACCCATAAGCTTTACAGGTTAAAAGTTGTTTAAGATATTAATTAATCCAGTTTAATCCTTTAATTAATCACAATTAGTTCTTAATTATTTTTCGGCGTTTGTAGTCTCAAACAATTTTATTCTTAGTCTTGGGCCATGATCCCCAAATTTACGATATTACGATTTGGTTAATTAACTTTGATCAGAATTAAGCTTTTGATTGATCATGATTAGTTTATAAATTTCTCGACCTTGAGTATCAGGGTTACAAAGGTGTCGTTCTATGGTAAAACCACCGAATTGCGAAGTCACGATAACGATTAACTAACATTAATTATCATTGGTCTTGTAATTAACCGGGTTTGTCTTAAGTCGCTTTCACAACTTCACACATCGGACATTCGAAGGTCGCTTGAAACATGACTCCTGAATTGCGAAACGCGACGAGAAGAACAATAGACCACGTGCCTTTATTGGGTAAATGGAGTCATTACTTTGTTTTGGTGAAATGTTTTCAGAAATAGGGTACAGAGATAATCTGAGGCTTCATCTTTATCTCCGAAAGCTTTCGAAACTTAATCGTTTACTAATCTCAATTTTAGGTCCTTCGATGACTTCCTCTTCCTTGAAACTGATTTTGGGTCTGCTTAAGATAATCAAAACAACCTTAGTAATTCTAATAGGTTCTGTGTATCTTTCTTTCATAAAGTCAAAGTAATTTCGATGTTTTTTAATCAGGGAGTCTCGCGTGAACTCGGGATGTAGATCTTAGTCGAAAAGAAAACTGGTTACCAGAGTACAATATAATTCATGTATAACAACCTTACAGATATCTTAGACATTGCTTCACTGCCAACGGGCCTGTTTAGTACCCCAGTGAAGTTATTTGATTCCCTTTATTGAATTTCCTTTCACCACTTCAGTTTGTAACTTTTCATTTAAATGTCGAGATGAGGGCAATCATTTAATGAATTTCCTTTCATCATCTCTTTTTTGGACTAGATGGGGGAAATCATTTGTGAATTTCCTTTCACAATCTGTCCTATATATTCTTTTTAGAACATGAAGTGGGGGCAATCAATTTGTATAAATCATACTAGGGTTGATATCTATAATCATTTTGGAAACAAAGGTATGTTAACTCACTTTGATTACTCTGGACAAGTCTTCTTTTGACCTTCAAAACATCTTAGCCTGCAGGAAACTTATGTGGGACTTTTTTATTTCCAGGGGTCTTCTTCTGAGCAAGATTAATCGTTTAAGACATGTTAAAAGAACTAAGAGAGTTAGGATTAGCCTATACATACTTTTGTTCAGTAGGAGCCTAAGGAGCCATGAGGACTTGCCCTTTTTCTAAATATTTGTTTGTCAGCTTTCAAAGGTACAATGTGACCCCTCCTTCCTCTGTGGAGGCCATGGGGAGGCATCTGAAGTCAAGGAGAAGAATACCAAAGATTTGAACAGGGTGACAGAGGGGTTTCAGATTTCATAAACGTGGTTGTTATAACGCAAACCCGACTCTTGAAAAATGTTCTCTGAGTTCACTTTATTTCTTCTTTTTTCATTTATTTTAATTTTATCCATATGATCTATTTTATGATTTATTTTGAAAATTCATTCCTTTGATAATACATCTAGCGAGTATATTTATACATATAAGACTGTTGTTGCGGCAAGTGATATTCTTTGGAAATCTGAATAATTCAGAGACTCATACCTTTGATTCTCCATTTCACTTTCATCTAAGTAAATTATTTATTTATCACTTGTTTTAGGATAACCAATATTTCTGATATACGACCACTTGTTTGTCTCCTTCGTAATGTTTGAGCTATCGACAACAATCTTGTGTAAAAAAAACATGAAGAGTGTCAAGGTTTTACGAGTCACAGGGTTCAATGAGTAAATTATTTTACATTTACTTTTCTATGAAATCACTAACCTGTTTTATTTGCGGTGGAAGTAAGACTTACCTAAAAACTGTAAAAAAAAAAGAAAACACAAACCGATATATACGATGGGATTTTGTAAATCGTTTATTTCATATAGTGCTTAAGATAACGCCCGCTGATAGGGGCGTTGAGGATTTTACCGTCCAAATTTTCTAGAAGAAATGAGTTCTTCCCTTCAGAGGCTGTAACTTTGAATGGTCCATACCAGATATGATCTAATTTGCCATGTTTGACCAAGTCTTCTCTCATAGCATCCCATTTCAAAACTAAGCCACCAAGGAGTAATTCCCTATCTTTAGCCTTATGATCAAACATGGCTTTCTTGTTGTCTTGATATGTCTGAAGTTTTTCATCCACTTCAGCCCTATTTTGCTGAACTTCGATCAGTTGATTTATTCTTCTTGTGACATGATTTGGTTCTTGTTTTTCATCTTGCCAAAGTTTCATTACAGGTAGAGCCAAATTAATGGGTAATACTACATCGGTCCTATATACCATTTGAAATGGAGAAGTACCAATTGTTTTCTTGGTGCCTATTCGATTTTCCCACAATGCATATTTCAAATGCACATGCTAGGCTTTCTTATTTTCGTTCAAAACCTTTTTTTATTATGGTGATTAATATTTTGTTTGATGATTCAACTAACCCCTTTCCTTGAGGATAGTACGTTGTAGAATGACCCAACACAATATTGTATTTTTGGCAAAAGCTGACCATTTCCATGAATTTGAATGCTTGGGCATTATCTGTAACTACTTACGGGGACAGACGAATCTAGATAATATATTTTCCTCCAAGAAATTTATAACCATCGAATTTGTCGCTTTCCTGGTCAGGATAGCTTCTACCCATTTGGTGAAATAATCTGTAGTGGTCAGGATCCATCTATGTTGCGTGCTGGAGTGTGGATTGATTTCACCTATAAAATATAACCCCCATTGTTGAAAAGGGGCTTCTGTTTTAACCGGGACCAAAGGTTACGCTGAGAGTTTCTTCTTGCTTGAAAATAATTGGCAGGAGTTACAGGCTCTGACTTTGGCATTCACATATGTGAATAACTTAGGCCAATAATATCCTGCTCTTAGGATTTTATAGGTTGTTTCTCTCCATGCATGATGTCCCCTGCACACTCCTTCGTGAAATTCATTTATAACTCTTTATGTTTCAGATTCTACTAAACAAACTAGTAGAAAACCTAGAGGGTCTTTCCAATACAATTGGCTTTCTGAGATATAATACTTTACCGCATGCAATTTCAATGTCCTAGTTTTATATGGGGGCATATCGTTTGGGTATTTCAGATTCAAAATACAATATACTATGTCTTTATACCAAACTGAATATGCAAACTTCTCTTCGATTATGGTTGTAGCTATCTGGTCGTCGAATTTGTCTATGTCTAAATATCCTTCATGCTCTTGTAGGTTATTTATTCCAAGCGCTCTGAAATTTGATTTGTCTAGTAGCTTAGCCAAACCCTGTCCCTTTACGAGCTTTGTTGGTTTTACCTCTAGATCGAATTCTTGAATTTTTCAAGACACTGACCCCTCTTCCCATCACTATCAGGCTGAACCAATATATCCTTAACAGAACTGGTGGGTACATATGCAATGATCTTGGAATGCAATACGTAGGTTCTGAAAGATTTTAGTGCTTTCACCATGGCATATGCCTGTTTTTCCATTATGTCATACCTCAACTCCGCGTCTCTAAGGCTCTTACTGAAAAATTCTATTGGTTGCTCAAAACCCTCTTCGTTCTTCTGGAGGAGTACCGATGCAATTGTATGTTCGGATGAAAACAAAAAGATAAAAAAATCCTTTAGATAATCAGGGCTTGCCAATACAAGTGCTTCACCTATAATTTTCTTGATGTGTGCAAATGATTCTTTCTCTTCGGCCGTCCATTTAACTTCGTTGTTCTTCTTGAGCATATCTATAATCAATTTCACAATTTCAACAAAGTTCGGGATAAATTTCCTCAAAAAATTTATTTTCCCTAAAAATGACTGGATTTCTTTTACATTTCTAGGAATGTTTATAGTGTCAATAGCTTCGAACCTTTTAGGATCGATTTTAATACTATCCCGAGATACAATATGGCCCAAGAGTTTACCTTCTTTCATCGCAAAGTGAGATTTCTTGGGATTTAGAGACAAACCAAATTTGCAACATTTCTCGAATGTTTGCTTGAGGTGGATTAGATGTTCTTCATTAGATTTGGAAAAAACGGTCAGATCATCGAGATAAATAACGACGAATTTATCTCTTTCGCCGATGAAGGCAATATCCATAGCTCACTGGAAAGTAGCACCTGCATTCATCAAACCAAAAGGCATTTTTTCAAACATAAATGTACCCCATGTGGTGGTGAATGTTGTCTTTTCTTTATCATCTTCGTTAATAGCAATCTGATTGTAACCGGAAAAACCGTCGATCATTGACATTCTATTTTTTCCAACCACTTGTTGGGTTAAATATATGCACTATTAATTCCCACATTTAATTATCAATCAGGGCTCGTAAGCTTCGAGGTACAGGTGCAGGAAACGCAGGATCAGAGCCTAGTCTAGCCTAATCTAAAGCCAACAAAACAATCTTCAAACCCACACTGCAGGAAATTAACACTAAGGATTCATCACTGGGACGTAGGAATAACTTAGTTCTATAAAGGATTAGGTCACAATATTTCATGCACTCATGGTGATGTTCATGTGATTAATTGTGAGTAGCTTACTTAAGTTTTATGTCCTTCAAGGATTATTTCCTATAGCGGATCCACACTTAAATGCAATAAAAGAAACAAACAAACATAAATGAAATTCACGATCGAAACTAACACCTTAGGAAGAATTCTAATGAGGAAAGGCCATATCTCACGAGTTAGACCTCTAATTTGTCCATTGGTGTTTGAAGCTACAAACTTGTAATAAGAAGCCAAGCAAAATGAAATACTAAAACAAAACTATGCGATCAACAATTTATTTTAAAGATCTATCCTAAAATGGGAGGATTAAATTTTATCCTACAAAATGATAACAAAATCATTCATCAATAACAAAAACAAGAGAGGAAATTAGTGCGGAAATAAGTGTAGACTAGTAAAAAGCAATGCAAAAACAAAATTGAATAAGAACACAAATAATTCTTAAAGCAATCCAAACTTAAACTGTAGAAATATTAAGCAAATGTAAAATCAAACATCCTAAAATCCGAACTACTCATCAAATGAATACATCCATAAAGTAAAGGAAAAAGAAAGGGATGGAAAGGAAAATAATGAATATGAGAAGAGGAAGTGGTTTTCTGTGTAATTGAGATATGAAAGCAACATTTAAATTCACTAACTAATACACAAAAAATGAGGAAGAGATGGCAACGATCTGCTCTTATAATTAATTGGTTGTAATGTATAATCAAAGTGACAACTAAGGAGCGAATTGTGTGAGGAAAGATGAGGTGAATATAGAAGAGAAAGATGATATATATATATATATATATATATATATAGAAAATGGAACAACTCTGTTTTACACTATTTGGGACAATGTAGAATAGGTGAATGGATATGTGAATTGGATAGTAGGTTTCGATGTGTGAGTAGGATGAAAAATATATGGTGGAAAAGGATATATGCAAAGAGAGGTTTGAATGATTAAATAGATGAGAGTGAAGCACGGAAGCAAGGGAACATTGTCCACAATTAATTAAGCACAAAAACAGAGCATTGAAAGGATATGCTGAAATATAAGCACACCTAAGTAATGGAAGGAGTACATACTAGACTCAAAGCTTAAGAAGTGTAATAATGTACTCAATTGAGAAATGTGATCTGAGTGTAAATTCGTCCATCTAATGCAACAACATAAAATTTAAAAATTTAACTCAAATGATAACAAAACTAAAATTGATTTGTAATGAAATAAACACACAATGCAATGCTATTCTACTAAGCAAATATAATATAGCAACACTTACCCATGCTGAAGGGCCCTTCCCAGGAGGTGAGTGTTGCTTGAAGACAATTATATCAAGCTAGAAGGATGCTCAATGTGGCAACAACAATCAATTCTTCATTGAGATCAAAAACTCTGTTTTTACATGGCTAACAACTCCTTAAGGCTTTCTCACAAGAATAAATCTCTCCTTTACAAAATATTCATGAAACTAATGGCTCTTTCTCACAGCCTTACGAGGATTATTTATACATGAAAAATCATTGATGAGTGGATGGGATCAAATCCAAATGCTTAGATTTCAAATTTACAATTTTAGATAAAATCCCCAAAAATATGGGTTTTATTGCAATTTGGGCAGATTCGAGTTAGGCCCCCACCCATATCTTCCAAACCAATTTTAATTTTGAAACAATTCCCATGTTTTACTCAATTTTCCATATTCTAGACAAAACCCATTTCGTAGAATTTCTAGATCTGATGCCATCTACACAAAAATCGAGGCACAAGTTGGCAGTTTGAGATTTTTACTAATTTTGGCAGAATCATCCCCCCTGAGATAGAGGTCCACACGTGTGATATTAACTAATTCTGACTCATGCTTCTGCATGTAAACGTGTCTCTGGACAAAACCCATGTCCCCGATTTACTCTATAAGCTTTCCAAAATTTTGAATTATTTCTAGTACCGGATTAGCACAGTTGGTACCGGATTATAACAGTTGGTACCGGATTAGAACAATTAGTACTAGAATATTGTAGGCGGGGGTTTAGTACCGTATGAACACAGTCACGACTATGGGTACCGGACCAACAAGATGGTAGTATTGGATGGAGCTAGTACCGGAATAGGCGCAATCTGGTACTGGATGAAGCTAGTACCGGAAGAGGCAGAGAGCTGGTACTGGATGAACACAAAGGTAGTACCAGATCACTACAGAGTATTGGATGACATGGAGTGTGGGTACCATATGACTGTGCAGGTACCGGTTGACTGTAGAACCTTCTGGTACCAGATGACTTGGAGTATCGGGTGACCTGCAATGCGGGTATCGGAACAGGAACAATACAGGTATCGGAACATGGACAATGCATATACCAGAACCTGAATAGTACATAAAATGTTGCTTGGACATAGAAACATAGGATTAAACCATCATCGACAAAACTATTGTATAATCATCCTTTTAATCACTAAAAATATGGAAAATTATGTATTAACCACATAGGATGAATAACAGGAGATAATGGAGGTTTATGGTGTAATTAACGATATATTATTGACGAAATGCGGGGAGAAGGTGTAATGATGAATGTATTTGTATGGCGGAAAGTATGACAAAACTGGAGCTCAACATACCCCCAAACCCAAGGATTTGCACGTCCTCATGCAAACAAGGTGAAGAACTTATGATACTTTGCTTATAGATTTATGTGACATTGTTTCTTTTGTGTAAGTGTTGGTTCTTGTGGAATGACACTTTGGAAATTGCCACAGATTGATTTCAAACATAGAAACAAAATTATCATAAAAATGGAGGACATGCACTGGATGAGGTATTAGAGTAATGGTGAATAGTGTGCATATGGAGAATGGTTTATAAAATGTTGGTGATGGTGACCACATGAACTTGGAAATCAATTTTAAGACCAATATTTACTTTGTGGTTCTTTGCTAGGATAGGCAACAATGACTTCATCCTCTTTGAGATGACTTAAGAATGCTTTATGATGTACGAAGATAAGACACTATAAATTTTCTTTATATTTGTATACCACATATTTCCTTTTCATTACTTGGTCTTATCATAAGAGTATATTATTCATTATGACAAGTGGAGTGAATATGGAGGGTTTATTGAGTAGTTGTGATAATGCATAGTGGAGTGTGGAGTGGGTAATAGTGGTTATGCATCATGTTTTCCATGTTCTTAGTAAATTAAAAATATTTGTACTAGTTTTACCTCAAGTTACCCTTGCTTTGAATTCTAATGCATGTTGAAGTGTAAACTATGCAGAATAGGATGAAATGTCTGCAAAATCATGATGTAGACTGCTGAAATTTGAAGATGAAGTGGAGCAAGGTTGAAAACTGATGGATATCTAGGAGAGAGTTGATGAATATTGATCTGTTGAGATTCCTTATGTCTCTCTCTCTCACCCCTAAACCCGTTGGTTTGCATGTCCTCATGCAAAATCTCATTAGCACACAAAATTTTTGCAAGCTGAAAGTGGACTAGGTAGAACCGGTGCATGTTGACTGAAGGAGAGAAATGAAGTATGCCAAAGCTGAGAGCTGCTGAAAATATCCTACAAAAAGTACCCTAAAAAAAGATTTAAATTTCTGTACTGTTGGTACAGGAAACTACTGGTTTCTGCACCAGCAGTACCGAAACCGAAAAATCTAAAAGAACTAAACCAATACTATTATTATGAGAGAAGAAATATACATTTATTCCATGCTTAAATAAACAACAAAAAATTAAAATTTATTCATGCTTGTAAATTTGGAAATGAAATTTATTTTAAAATATTACAAGCATAAAGGAAATTTCTAAATTACTTATTACATACGATTTCATCAATCATTAACAGTTGTATGCTCAAGAAACCATGTGAATTATGATGGGGGATTTTTTCTCTCATCCTTGAATAGGAAAACATGAGGAGATAAGTGTTCTTTGATAAATGAGAAACCGATAGTAAACCAGTCATCCTTGTTTAATTTCTCAAAGAATCTATGCCATTCAAGTGATATTGATAAAGTTCACATTTGAGTTTATTAGACTCCTACACTTATGGGTCCCACCTCTAGGACGATGACATCCTAGGTATGAATGATGGGATATTAAAACCATCTTACGAACATTCTCAAATGTCAATTAGATGAGGTTCATTATCCTTTTGTTCAACCATGCATGCTTCTTCTTAAGGATTTACACAAGTATATTATTCATACAGACAAATATAGATTAGGCATAATGAAAGACATCAAAATCAGAACCCATTGCCAGCAAGCCTGTTTAGTACTCTGATGGGGTAATTTTGACATCTAAAAAATATCCTTCCCAGGCAGAATGCCCCATTGCCCATGATCTTGTTCAGTACCCTGATGGGCTTTCCTAGTTATACCATAGGCTGGTACCTGCTGCCAGTAGACCTGTTCAGTATCCCGACGGGTTAGCCTCTTACACCCATTTTCCATCAAAGGCTCCTATCCCAATCCGTACCCTTAAGATATAATTTATAGATTTCTTTCACATGGGTGTATGGGGAAGCATATTTGAAAACCTTTTTACAGGATGTGATGGTATTGAGTTGGAAGATATTGATCCATAGGATCTTTTAATGACTATGGTTGAGTTTTAATTTTGCATGCGTTAATTAACCATATGAGAAGCTTAATCAAAGAATGAGGAAAATAGAGGAATTATGACAGCCATATACACATATGTAGATCTGAAATGAAATAATAGACAACAAACCATAACACGAGAATTGATAACAGAGTTCGGCACAACTTTGCCTACGTCTCCAGGCCTTTGTCTCTGTGGGGGAGGCTTCTTTATTTTTGTTCAAAAGCTCAAAAGTACATTGCAGCAGTGCCAATTGGCTACAAGACTGATCTGTTCATGTTCTTCCAGATCTCTAGAACCCTGCAAAGAAAATGGCACTCAAAACGGACGTCCGGAGCTCCTAGAAATGGCCTGCAAACTTCTGCTCCTCAATAGCTTCCCTGCATAAAAATGGATTTGGCTTGGCTTCCCTTCAACATACCTCTACTCTAACTGTCCTCCATGGCCTCAAACAAGCCTGGTTTATATAGATCTGAAGTTGGTTATCCATTCCCACCTTCCTCCCAAAATTTGGGCTCCAAAAATGCCCAATATCTCCCAAAAATGGAGAAAATCCACTAATATCCGGCAAAATATCAATTAAAATCAAAAACTTTATAACAAAACCCATTTTTGAATGATAGTTGGGTGCAACCCCCAAACTTGCATGCGCTCCTGGTCATATCGGGCCATGTGGCCGAGCTCTAGCCCCTCAGGCTATGCACTGGCCCTTCCCTCGCGCTCTAGCTCTTGGTTTTCGAGCATGGTCAAAGGACCCGTGGCTTAACAGACTTACCCGCGCTCCAAATATGTAGATAGCTCCTGGTCCTATGGGATCCGCCCAGGATCCGAGGGCTGGTCCCTATCACATACACCCCTGTTGCGTTACCTGCGCGCTCGTGGCCATATGGGGTGGTAATACAACCAAGGACTGGGGCTAGGCCCCAACCCTTCCCGCCTCTAACCAGACTTTGACTTCAATTCAAATAAATTTTATGCCATATACATTGTAAGCACCAATAGTGGCTTGGGTGGTTAGCCCGATCCTGCCAGTCTGTAGCATAAAATAGGTCGAGGGTTCAACCCCGGTGGAAACCATAATATTTTGCATAAACCACGAACCAACCACAGGGTGCCACGTGGCAGCCCATGACTGGGCCACGTGGAACCTCAACAAATAACAAAAGACTGCCAAGTGTTGAATGCTGGATGCCCCACGTGTCTTCTGCGCATCAAATGCCGAATGGTCCACGTACCCTACCACCGTACCTGCCTAGTCAGCTGCTGACGTTATCCCATGCCATGTGTCACCCTTACAGTGGTGACACGTGTCACCCATAGATTGGTCCAATTTTCTGTCGTACGCCACATCATCTACCACATGTTGTCTCCAGGAGTTTCCACATCATCTGTATGAATGTACGACCTGTAGAGTCATCATGCCATGTGGCACTGTACGGAATGTACAGTCATCCCCTTTTTTTTTCCTGTTTGGGTTTTCGGACAGAATGCGATATCTTGCGCATACGGAGCCTGTTTGACGAAGTAAATATATGGCCAGAATCAGGAAGACGAGACAGACGCAATGGTGCTAGTTTCATCGAATTCCGAGCACTTTCATTTTTGAGCCTTTTTGAGCCCTATCAAGCTTCTAGATCCGATTCTGGATCACACTTCCCCACTAAAAGACCTTTTGGTCCCCAAAAGGTTACTGACTAGTCAACAAGCTCGGGATAGGCCACCCGACTTTCTCTCTGTCTCTGAACTCTGTCCTGTGCACCTATCTCATCA
>SNQJ01S0231719.1:0-14178 GCA_010110895.2 Picea sitchensis
TTCATTTTGAATCATCTTGTACTTGAACATTTAAGTGGGGTAAAAGGAGGTTGCCCCCTCGAATAGGCTTATTATCTAAAATTATCTCTTTTTCAAGGCGTTGAGTACTTTTTCTGAGGATTTTCTATGCTATATTGATATTTGGTTCTTAACACCTGTATAATTCTCTTTTGATTGTTGTACAACTCTTCTATTTAAAGACAACCCTTTATTTAATGAATAGGTCAACAAATCTAATAATAAAACATTTCAAATTTGATGGAATTCTTGTTGTTTAATTGAGTTATTTCCATAGTATTCTTTCTGAGTAATTTATTTGCATCACAACATTCATTTGGTACCAAACCCATGTTTAAACCTTGTCAATTACATCGAGAAAACCCAATCAGCAGACCATAAAATCAAACAAAAACAAACATGGAGGGTTTACATTGAGTTGAGAGTGCCAACAAGGTTATTTATGGAAGTTCTTGATCAGAAATAAGTTACAATAGACATAAAGAGGTTTGTGCAGTGTGAAAGTGATACTCCAACCAACTGTTTGCGAAAGTTTTCAACTACAAAACCATAGAAGCATAATAGTAGTTCACTAGGGTTTATAATAACGATAAGTGTGGTATATTACAGTGGTATTAGAGCCTCAATCCTTCCAGACTGAGAGGGTTTGTGGTTTCATGAGGCAAGGAGAGGGGGAATATACCACTTACATAAGTAGAAGACAACATGAGGAATATCGGTAATATTCTTTCACATGGGCAACAATAGTTGATGTAGGATATGACAAGCCATCAAAACGATGTAGGGAACAATGGAGCTAGTGGTTCACAGAGGAAACAAACAAGACAAAAAGGACAAGATGAATATATGTCACTTAGTGAGGCATTTCACGTAGACATGTCATTCAAATATTTTTGCACCATCAAACATCTTGAGTGGTATGAACCCCAACTATTAGTGGACAAGAAGGTGAAGGTGCCAAGAAAAAAGGTTCTAGTTTGTAAAGATTCTAATGCTTCTAAAATTAAGGATAACGTTACAACAACATCTAGTGCACCTTTAGTGTTGCCCTATGGTTCCCATAATAATAGCGCACATGATGGAAAGATTGATGGCACATATTGTGAAGTGTCCCAATCAACCGATATTGAGGATTCAACATCATACCTTAGTTAAAGTGATGCTCATGATGGTGAGGGTTTGTGAGAACCTAAGTATGATAAGGATTCAAAGCCTTGTTATATTTATGATACTTATGACAATGCAGTAATGATTGTACCTATATATGACGAAGACTATGTTGGATCATGTTGTCATTGATGCCAATGGTTTGATTGATTGATGTCACTGATTGATGTCAAGTGATTGATTGATGTCAAAGGATTTATTGATTGATGATTGATGTAATATAATATGTATTGTCCTTTATGAGAATGCATAGATGAAGATGGATCAATGAGTTGTCATTGATACATGATGAAGATGGATCGATGTGGTTTCATTGGTATATGCATATGATGCATTGTTGGAAAAATGTATAGATGACTCATTATTTTCTTATCATGATTGATAAGGTGCATAAATGGATGAACTCCAAAGTGGTCCCCACTATGATGGAAACCCTCCGCAGGAAGACACTGCAATTGAGTTATCCCTAGAAGAATGGTTGGAGGACCCATGCTCTCATTGTCTTATCATGATTGATAAAGGTTCAAAAACGGATGAACTCCAAGTGGTCGCATATGGTGAAATCCCTCATGGGAGGCGCTGGGAATTGAGTTATCTAGAGAATGGTTCGAGGGACCAATACTTTGTATCTGGAATGGCACAAGATGAAGATCAAGGAAATTGTTGGTGAACTTATCCTAGATGGATAGTGCCACGTGTACCTTTTAGTGGTATGTGGAATGTCCACCACTCCTCTTGGTTGAGAGTTATGGCCCTTCTGAAGATGAAGGGACCCCATGAGGCTTGAAACTAGGAGTCAAAGAAGTCAAAGTGACCTAAAGAAATCATTATTTAAATGATATTTTTTTTTTTTTTATTTTTAATGATTTATTATTATTTAAATGATAAATAGAAGTGACAAAATCAGAAATGATAAAGTAAAGGGTGATGAAAATCAAAGAGGAATATTTATGGAAGGGTGGTTAACCCTAAAAGAAATAGGAAAATGGGTTAAGTGACCTAGAAATGGGTTAATATTATTTAAATGATAGAATTAAAATTGAAAATTCAGGTGTAAGTTTACATTTTAAAATAATCAGGAGAGTGACAAAATCAAAATGATAAGTAGGGTGAGAAACAAAATCAATGGGAATATTTAAGTGATAGGGGAGTATTCAAGAACTTTCTATTTATTTATGGAAGAGTGGTTGGCCAACCCTAAAATAAGGAGAAAATAGGTTAAGTGATGACCTAGAAATGGGTTAAGTGACCTAAAAATGGGTTAAGTGACCTGGGGATGAAATTATACAAATAAGATAGCAATGGTCTCTTGTAGATCATCCTTTTGTGGATCAATGGAGAGCTTCATGTGAGAATATCTTTGAATTATTGATGGAGAGCTTCTTGTGCATTTTTGGTGTGGAATACTAGAGGATATTGAAGATATCTATAGGTGAATAAGGTAACCAAGGGATATCTAAGCCAAAATTACAGGGAAAGTGAATAAAAGAAGGCGAAATGCAAGGAAGGATAAATTCTTTTGGTGTTCTTTCTAAGGTATGTTATTCCTAGGTCATCTCACCATTTTAAGCTATAATTTTTTTTTTAAACAGCCAAGTTTAGATATTGAAATTTCTATACAATTGAAAACACATCAAGTATATATGGTTAAAATTTAGCTTGTGGGTCTTTGCATTTTGGAGTTACACTCAGTGGAAAATGGGGTTGTGACCCAGTCTTGAAACTAGTCAAAAGCAGATTGTTTTGAGTAAAAATGTCATAACATATACAGATCTAAATTTAATTGGAACAGTGGTAGTTATATTATAGTATGTAGTATTCTCTACGGAATAGTTTCAAATCTATTCAACAAATATTCCATATGGGAATACACACTCTACAAGGTCAACTCTCACAGAATAATGAGAATTGACATGGTATACCATTTTGCTATAAATCCTTTTGAGAGAGGTTACAAGTAGTTCCACATGGAGGAATTTCATAAAAACACACTGAAGAATATTGTGTATATCAGTTTTCAGATCTTTATTCATTACAATCCTGAAAGTTATGATTATTTCAAATTAGGGTTGTTGACTAATCCAAAACTAAGTCATAGTTGAGACAAATGGAGTTGATGAGTTGGCACATACATAGAGGTGTATGATTATTGATATTTGGTACATATTGATGAGTCATTGTTGTCGGTGGTTGACATTCTTAGTACATATACTTGGTACATGGTTGGATACATTTGTTTATGGTATAGATTGATGTTTGTTGAGGATTTTTGCGTCATCTCATTTGGTGCTGATAATTTAAGTTGATTCTTTCATATAGATTTGGTGCTGAGGATGTAAGTTGTTACCTCATCTCAGTTGGTGATGAAGATGTAAGATACCCTACTTGCATATAGAGCTGGTTCTCTTTGTAGAGTTGGCCACTCCTATTCAGGTTTTCCCGAAAAACCCCCCCAGTTGAAGTCCATAATAAAAGCAGTTTTTTCTGAAAAACCCCCGGATTGAAGTCCATAATAAAAAGAAAAATTGTACATACATCTTGTGTTCCTTGTGGAGATGATTTGTTGATGATATATTGCTGATATATGTTACTGATATGTATTCACATCTAACTGATTATTAATGAAAGCAATGATTAATGAGTAAATGTTGAATGATAACCAATGAGTTTTGTGTAAGAGGGAAGTTTTGGGAAAAAGATCCCCACACTCATTCACCCCCCCTCTAAGTGTGGTAGGTGTGTCCAATAGAATAGGTATTTGAAAAATTATCGTGGGATATGGATCCATCTTCTTAGGAGACATGCATGAATAATGACAAAGGAAAGGTTGATTTTTGTGGTGATAGTAAATATGAGTCCCATCCTTTGATAGGTCCATGTATGGTAAGTAAATATTGCATGGCATCGTATAGTGAGTTAGTTGTTGTTGATGGAGATAGTATTATTATAGATGAGAACAAATCAGAGAATCTATTGTGTGATATCCCATAACACTTGGATAAAATTGAACGAGCTCCCTTAGTATTGCATGATTTGGAGGATCAATTATTGGTCACAGAGGAAAAAATTGTACAAGTGTTGACAAGGGAAGATGGTGCTCATAAGTTCATTGAAGGAATTATGTGGAAAATTGAGATGGAGGAGAGACAAAAATTCTTTGCAAGTGGAGTCACGAGTGTGCAATTGTTCATAATCAAAGAAGCACTAGAGAAGATGAAATCAAATTACTTGCAGTTTTTCATGGATATGGACCTTGCTCTCAAGTTCGTTGAAGATATGGAAAGGGAGGTTGAGGGGCTTCTTTACCAATTGATTTTGGCATGCTCTTGATCACTTATAGTAGAGACTCCATCATATTTGGTATCTAGGACACATGAGGGCATGATTTCCCCCTATGATTTGAGGGGAGATCCTCTTATGACAATCTCGCACGAGGTGCATTCAGAGTTGCAAATGCTTGAGGAGATATTTGACGTAGAGGATTTTGACCATGATCTTATTTTTAATTGTGGTGATCATGAGTTTCTTATGTTGGGGAGCCCACTAAAGGCTTAGGTTTTACTATGGAGGAGATAGTTGATCACATTCCTTATGAACACACCCACGAAAAAATATATACATACCAGGATTGGGTGGACAAGTACTTGAAAGATATGGAAACACTTTGGAATATAGGTTTAGGTGAAATTAGTAGAGTGTTGGATCTAGTAGCACCTACAAGATACAGGATGATACATGAATATTCAGTGATAGGAAATAGTATGCAAGGATATTCATTGGCACCCGGTAGTGTACAGTGGATTATTTGGGCATCTCTTCCAGGGAGACCTCCTGACAGAGTCCTTGAGCATACCATTGAGTTGAGGTTACCCAAGATCGATGATTGGATGGGTGAGCCTCATAGAGCATCATATCCCTTGATGATCGATATTCATGTGGGATATCATCAGATGAGGGACAGGGAGCATGATACACACATATTTTCTTCCATAATTCATCATGATTTCTTGTTCATACCCTTAGGGTTGACCAACTCAATAGTCATTTTATAGTCTTGCAGGTAGTGGTATAGGCATCTATTGTTGTTATATAATGCCCTCATTATATACAATAGGACATGGTATTCTCACTTACGTCACTTGGATGAGACATGTAGCATTATGGCCATGACATAGTCTCTTCATTTGGACCATGTGGTCAGTGCACGAAGTGCACAGGAGGAGATCGAGACTTTGTTGGATCGGTTCACAGATATTTCGGTAGGTATTGGGAGTGGTGGACTTCCAATATGGTTGTGAGATCTTGGTATTCATAAGAGTGATATACTTCCTTAGGTGGTGGGGTTGGTCAATATGGTCGTGTCAGTGATTGGCCTACGTCATTTTGGGGATGTTGTGAGAGGAGTTGTTGAGATTTTTTCTATATGGCAGGGTATATTTTCCCTCATGATATCGAGGATCGAGTCTTTCCGTGGGTTGGTAGACTTTGACATCACTGAGATTCCTGAGTGATACATGATCTCAAATACTGAGTGTAATCCTTTCGAGGATTTCAATTTAGAGATCCAGGAGAGGAGAGCGCAGTCTGTGCATAATGGTTCCTCGCGGATCTTAGCTTGTGACCTTGGGACTGCAGTATTTGATAGCTCGATATCCGATATAAATGAGATGACTAGTTTTCTCTTCCCAGAATTTACTCTTGAGATGCTTAGGATTGGTACCTTGGAGGAGTGATATTCTAAGGTGTTGACCAAGTTTATGCATCTTATGATTACATGGCTTATCAAAGGCAGACAGGTGGATTCTTGTGTTAGCACCTTATAGATCAGTGCTATGTGTAGAGAGTGTCTCACATCATCCAAGTAGGCTCGAGAGAGGAGGGGCTTCATGGAAAATGTAGGGGAATATATGGGGGAGTGTACATCTTTTCAACATAGCAGGTCGGGTCACACTCATCCCATAGGACTAATGCGGTCTTTGACCACATATGGATAGAGTGAGAGAGAATGTTGACATATTGCATCACAAGTTTACCGAAGGTATAATGGGAAAAGAGTACGCATGAAGTGATTTACCAATTCATGTACTTTATAGTGATATCTTTGGAGTATGGGGCAACATAGGTGATAGAGCTATCTAGTGGAGAGATGTATAGAATCCATGAGCAAATTAGATTCATCACCAGTGATCGGGACAAACTTCCTTTCCCAAAATTCAAGATCGAGTATGGAAGTGGATTTGCAGGATTTGACTTTACTCGGATGCCTATGCAGGGTACTATTCATGGTAGTATATTCATCCCTTATAGGTATTTCATGTGGGAGTATGAAGGGAGGAGGGGGAAGACTAGGCATGAAGATCGAGCAGTTATGATTAGAATGGTGCAACATTAGCATGGTGTTTCCTTTATGAGATTAGCTTGGGACCCTAGGATTTCAGTATTAGACATTTCAACAGCTAACACAAAGGAGATCTAGCCAATTTTTATTTTCATGAGAGTGGTTCCCTAGTAGAGAATTTCCTTGATGGGTTGATCGAGTTGTTGCACCATTGATTTTCCTTACTTGTTGGTAGTTTTCAGGAGGCCTCTTATATCAGTACCTTATCGGACCATGCCTTGAGCAGAGGATGCTTCACATCTTCCAAGGTGGTTTCGGATCCTGGTATCATTTCCAGTTTCAATCATAGATGATTTTTGGGGCTAAATTTCTCCAATGGTCTAATTTTCCATGGTTTTTCCCAAAAAATGATTTGTTAATTTCCATTTTTTCTAAAAACAATTCACCCAAGTTCCATAGAATACAATTATTTTACCTTAAAAATCGCCAAAATTTTATAGAAACTATATAAAATCCTTAGAAATTCAAATATTTTTACAAAACTATCACCAAACATTTTACACTTTCCATAATAAGGACTGGTAATATTAGCCCATGTTTCTACATTTTAATATAAATTTCCATCCTTGAAATTATCCTTGGTTTAAATATGGTTCAATCAATGGAGCGTTAGGTGGTGATGGCATTGATTGAGGACAAACAATATTTGGGAAGGGAGGACTATAATGTCCCCATTTTTGGATTCCCCTGCTTTACAGTTGGAGGCAACCTTATGGGTTTATGTTAGCCTGGCTAGAGGGGTAAATGGAGGTTAACAGAGGGCTTGGGTGAATTTCAGGAGTTATATGAGGCCCAACCTAGTCCATTCACCTTATTTCATCATGAGGATCACTTTCACATAGTTTTTTCTTGGTTCCGTGGCATTCCGACGTGTTGAGTGCTCAACACACCCTAAAAGTTTTGTGACCACTTCCTTTTGGGTACCACCTTGTCTTCTACCTTCGATTGTTTTCATCGTGGTTTGAGCCTGATAACCTTATTATCTGATATGTTTCATATCCGATTTTCTCTTGATCATATTCAGAACCATCTTGAGAAACACCATGACCGATCAAGAAACCAGTGACCCAGATTTCTCCCAGCTTACTTGAGAAGTTCGGCATCGGTGAAAGATTTAGGCAGTGAAAATTGTATGGTAAGTCAAAGTAGCCAAGTGCCTAAATTCTTCGGTGTCGATCGATAAGAGTATCTTTTTTATGAATATAGCCTCCAAAAATATTTCACTGAAGGCCAATTCTTTCGGCTTCAGCAGAAAAGTGTGATTGTAAACGCCGCACATAGATAAAGCAACACTGTCGACCACCGAAATCCCGAAAACAAGCTTCGGTATCAGCGAGAGGGAACTAATTAATCGCTCCAATGACTCTCAGTTTTGGTAGATGTGACCTCTAGTATTTTCTCAAAAACTCTCGGTACAAGTGAAAATTCGAGCATGACTTTTATCCACTAGCCAAATATCTTTCCATGATTAATTTTTTTTAACCAAAATTGATAATCCCACAGAAGTAGTAATTAATATCAAAGTTTTACAAAGAAAAAAATTAACAAACTCACAACGTAATAACAATGGTTCCAAAAGATCTAATATTTTATGCAAAATATTTAAAGAAGAATACACGTTTGATTCACAGCATGATACTTCTAAACTTTTCTTTATATACAATCAAAAACCTCCGCTAGGCTTGGTTTTCATATGAATAGACAACCCCGATGACTCGGCTAACCTGTCGCCATGAGATAATGAAATTTTACAAAGAAGAATGACAAAGAGGTGTTAAGCCACACTTCCAGGAACACAGGGTGAGAACCCGCTAACTACGTATATCATATGCTTTTGTCCTCTCTCAAGTTGTCTTTCGCGCTTGGTGGTGTCTTATGCTCCGTTGTCGCCGCCATCCACTATGCCTCGCGTAACTCCACGATCGTGTATTGTGCTTCCCTAAGTTGTCTCTGCAGCAAAAAAATGCTCCCCACGCGAACTTGCGGTGGCGATATCTTCTGGGTTTTTGCTACCAACTGACGCCACAGTTCCCTATTCTCTTGGTAAAGCTCAGCTATTGCAATTTGAGCCTGCTCTAGTTGCTGAGAGAAATTTTAGACGGAAGCTCTCGGCTCTTCGACCCTCCCCTTTATTCTCCTGCCTCCTTTTCCAGCGATCCCAACCAAATCTGAACAATCGGTAGGCATTACAGACTCCTCGAGAGTTGGGTACGCACTAAGTTCAGCCTTGGGGCGGTCCCCCTCTCCTTCTCAAGTTTTCTTCTTAGGCCTTCCTCTTCTCCGTGGTTTCGGTCCCGGAGAAGGCGCAGTCTCCATCTTGTTTCTCTTAGACATATATGCGACCACCCCAAGCCCGTGTTTAGATGTTGACACTACCTCCGAGTAGATAGTTGTACCTCTCGAAGCCCACAGGAAGGAGTCCCAGGTGCGTTGGGGCTGAGACCTCACACTCTGGCTGTCTCGTGGACCGCGTCTCGTGTTTGAATGAGATCCCATAATATCAAAGTGTAAGAGACTCAAGGTGTCCACAGATGGCAAAGGATTATTCAACTGGACGTCACCAAGATGAACTTACCAAACCAGATCCCCAGGGAATATGAGCTTGGCATATAAGAAGGATTGCTCGCAAAAATCCTGGATTTATAGGGAAATCAAAGAGAGACACTAGGCTCACTAACATAATTCCCACGCCTCACGACATGATGTTTGAAAATTTTTGGCACGCCGCAGCTAATCGACGGATGCGATCTAGAACATGAAAGCGTCATCGATCGGGGTTGCAGGAAAGCATGCAATACGATCCTTTCAATCCTTTTGAACTTCTGAACCTCTATTTTTTATAAATGATGCTTTGCATGCTTGGTGGTACAAGTTTCGAAGGCATTTAACAACCTTCTCTGGATGATATCCGACCTCTCAGGAGCACACACATGCATAATTCGTCCTTGACACCCTTTTTCCCAAAGTTCAAGTAATTACTGTGATAATTATACATTCATGTCTATTGTACTTTATTAGCCACACTACAACATGCTGAGGTGTCCATTTATACCAAAGAGGAGCGGTGGCTTCACAGGTCACTTGAAGGAAGCGTTTGGGATCACATAAGTATTAAAAACGACTGAGACTAGAAAGCTGCATAGGTACGTGTTGATCTATNTTATGTCAGATCATGATTTACTTTATCACTAAACTAATTATGTTTAATTGCAGGAAGAATCTTCTCGATCATCAACCAGAGTCCGTCCTTTGATCCCGCCAAAGAAATGAAAGAATCGCCGAAGCAACGAAGAATGTCGAGCTCCCAATTTCGGCATCCGGATATTAATCGACCTAAGAAGAATGATCAAGATGTGCATCGAACAAGATGCATCATGAGCCAAATAATGTGCAAAGGTTGTCGATGCAAAGCCTGAGAAAGTACAACAGTTTGCAGAACATCCAACCAAATCCAGAGCCATACTTCAGAAGTTGAACATCAGCCTCACAAAATATCAGGCACATGCAGCAGACATCAGGGTAATCTATGCATCTCTAATGGAACAACACAAGTTTCCATGGGCCAACACCTGTGAAGAGCCCTTCATCAGATGGTCTGATTATGAAAGAGTCCACCCTTTCCAAGAAACAACTCGGGTGGGTTGTTGATAGATTGTTATTTGATGATGCCACATGGTGATTCTTGATTATCTCAGATTGTATTTTACCATTAATTATTGTTAAGACTTTATATTATAAATAGGAACATCAACCGATGGTCAGAGGGTCGATGGTTGTTGTAAGAACTCTTTTCTTTTGGTTGTTGATAATTATTTTGAGACTGCTAAGAATTAGGAAGTCCTTTTGGACCAGAGACGAGTTATTTTTCAACAGATGTATGTGATTGGAGTTGGAGAAGAATTACTTCCTTTCCTGTTCCATGAATGTTGTAGTAAATGAGTAAGAGAAATTAATTTTGCTGTCAAGTTATCTAGTGCAATGTTTTAATGTTCCTTGCTTTAAATGATGAAAGTAAATCATTGTGCTTCTATGTGATGAATGTCTTTGTAGATGAATTATTTTGCTTACCATGACATTGATTACAGTTGTGTTTCTTTCTCTATGCTAAGTAGTTTACCTTAGCTATGTTATGAATGTCTCGGTACATGAATTATTTTCCTTACCTTGATCTTGATCATATATGCATCTTCTTTCTGTTAAGTATATTTATCAGACAGCAGTTGGATGCTCTTTCGGTTAAAATATTATTACTAATCCCTTTGGCATATGATCATTGTCCGCATGTTCGAGTAGCGAGTTATCCCAAGATCGCCCCCTTCCTAATAGTTAAAACTCTTGTCCTATCTCCGTCAAGTTGGTTTGTACCAGATTGCATCTCTTGTACCTACCCCACCTAAAAGAAAATACAAAAAAAAATTGTCTTAGCCGAAGGAAGAGAATTTACCAAAAAACACAAAAGCTCATCGATAATTTGGCCAGATTGTAAGATCTAGAGAACCATTCCACTCCAAATGCTGCAGAGTCTAATTGGGCCTCGGTGGTGGGTTTGGATCCTGCTATTGAATTAGGGGATTTAAGCCCCATCAACATGACGATTCCTGTAAATTAAGGGTATTATTGAGTATAAATTAATTAAATGCACTCAAGGTGTTATTTGGGTCATATTGTTGGAGGGAACAATTTCATGTAATATATCATAGGAATTAGGAAAAAAATATCTAAAGGTTGGGATGATGAAGAAAATAAATCTTTCAAGGAAACGTTGGTGAATAAAGTGAATCTTTCTTTCAAGGAAACGTTGACAAAGAAATTAAATCTTGCATTGAAATGTCGGCGAAGAAAGTGAATCTTGTGTCGAAATGTTAGTGAAGAAATAAAATCTTGCACTGAAATGTTGGCAAAGAAAATGAATCTTGTGTTGAAACGTTGACGAAGAAAGTGAATCTTGTGTTGAAATGTTGGCAAAGAAAGTAAATCTTGCACTGAAATGTCGACAAAGAAAGTGAATCTTGCATCAAAATGTCAACAAAGAAAGTGAATCTTGCGTCGAAATTTCAACTAAAGAAAGTAAATATTGCACTGAAAAGTTGATGAATAAAGTGAATCTTGCATCGAAACATTAGCAAGGAAAGGAGGTTCCAACGCCAAAACGTAGGAGGAAAAAACACTTTTGGTGTTGAAATGTTGACAAGGGGAAAAGATAAAAAATCACCAATAAAGAGAAGAATAGGGAACATAAGAAGAGGAAGAGAAGAGAAAGATAGAAGAATAGAAAGAGAAGATAAGAGAAAGAGAGAAGAGAGAGAAGGGGATAAAGAGGAGGAAGGGGAAGGAAAAATAGAAAAGTTTACAAAAACAATTTTTAGAGCTAAAAACTTGTTTTGGTCACAATAGGAGTATAAAAACTCAAATTCAAATGCAATTTAAGGGGCATGTCCACAGTGACTAGGGATACAAGAGGGAAATTGAAGTCCACTAGCTAATTCTTCTTTAATTTTCTGAAAAATGCAAAATAGTGGTTTTTGAAGATCTGGGTCATGCTCATTAACATGGGCCTAGATAAAGGTGAAATTTTTATAGGAATCCCAAAAAGAAACAATGAATATACATAGTTGGGCTTATGAAAAATTTCAAAATGGTTTGGATTGGATATGTCGAAACAAGGAAAAATCTACTATTAACGAGCACTTTTGGGGATTTTTGAAAATTTTAGAGGAGGAAAAGGGACCCCAGATCACCAATCCATCAAATTTTATTTAGTTGACATTTTATACACTCATCAATCCAAACAATTTTGTCTTGAGGGATTTTTTGTCAGTTTTTCTCCATTTGGGAAATAACCACTTTTGACTAAAAATTCTAAGTCTGGAGGAAATGCAAAAGGAAAAAATTTCCAAATGTAGATTGATGTAGAAGCTGGATGGAGCATCAAATCCTCAATTCAAGAGTTGTCTTGTATTCATAATTGGGAATACTATCAGCACTCGCTATAAAACAATTATTGGTTCTCGCCATATTTTCCTCTACAAGAGGCAAAATTTAGCCATTGATATTTTCGGTACTAGTGAAACAAGTGCAAAAAGGGGTGAAATTGTTGAGTTCAGAGAGCAATAACTTTCATCTCATAAATCAAACTGAGACATAAGCATAGTTACCAGAAATATAATTTATAAGGGAATATATTTTAAAGCTCATAATTTTGATTAGTTTATCAGTGTTCTTTGAAAAAACAAGGAAAAAGGGGGTTGTAGCTTACTTAATGACAATTTTATAATATGTTGAACTCTAACAAGTAATTATTGCATGCACATTTCTTTCCAAATTAGAGTTACATGAATAATAGATATAATCACTCTATGGGGACTATATATATCTAGGATTCCCAAGGATCTTACGACCATGAGGAGGAGGTCATAGGTTTGCATGTCATCATGGGAAATGCATAGACTAAGTCCAATGGACATAGAAGTGGGGTAGAGCCCTTGGATTTGGTTGAAACTATGAGAATATTGTAGAAAGAAGTGTATAGATATAGGTCAGATAATGAAAGGATGATAACATCTTAGGAGGAGTGACTATGGAGTCTAAATATGTTGTAGAGACAAGTCAACGAACATTTTGGTACAAAACAAGCAACCAGTGCAAAGCAAGTAGAATCGTGCATATCTCATGATAGGAGGGGTGATAATAGGGGATATATAAAATCAAGGAGTTTTATTAGATATCATCACCATTCACAAGGAAAATCTACTAGAAGTGCATATGCACGTTCAAGGTTGGACAACAACCTAAGTGTGTCCCCTATCAGAAATCAGAGGAGGAGGCCTGAGTTGGAAATTTTGAAAGGAGAGCTTAGGAAGCTCAAGCCACCATCATTTAATGGAGAGAATAGAAAGAGAGAATATGTTGAAGCTTGTTTTTTTGGCATGAGAAAATATTTCTAGTTGCATGCTTACTCATCAAATGTAGAAGCCAAGATTGCAATCTATCATCTTCAAGGAATGACATCTATGTGGTGGGATCAATTAAAGTAGGTTAATCACATTGATGAGAAGAGGATATCATGGGGGAATTTCAAGAGATATTTCCAGCATAAGTACTTTTTAGAGAAATATTATGACAAGAAGATGCAAGAGTTCTTTGAACTCAAGCTTGTAAGCATGACAATGGATGAGTATCAAAAGAAAATTCTTGGATATTCTTGATCCATATTATTTGGAAAACAACATGAAGACAGAAATATAACCGATATATAAAAATGAAATACATAAAAATATACAAGAGAACACATAAATATAGTGAAACCCAACTTATATTACTGAATAAGATAGAAAAACATTGTAGAATACAAAATGGAAAAATGGGATAGCTTATCTCTAAAAAGAAAGAGATGTTGGCTACGCTTGATTCACAAGAAGCTTTACATCACACTCCATTGCATGCCTAAAGGGCCTCCTGTTGATACTGAGAGGGGGGTGAATCAGTATCAAGTACAATTTTAAAAAACTTTTCCAACTTATACTTAAACCATTCAATTATATCCAATGAGAAATGAACAATAGTATAAGAGTTACACCAATACACCACAATACACC
>SNQJ01S0231721.1:0-14177 GCA_010110895.2 Picea sitchensis
GACGAGAACCTCCCTGATAAGACCTGTGGTCATAGCCATCGATCATATGAGTGCGGTTAAGGGGTAGCAGGGTCTGTATCAGGTCCCGTAGGGATTCGGGGATTCTGTTCATCGGAGAAAAGATGAAAAAGGCTGAAAAATATTGATTTCCATAGTGGGTGTGTTACATTGTTGATGTTGATTCATGGCACATTGTGAAGATATCCAAGACAAATTCAAATATCTCAACTATAATAGTGGAAGCACCTCCTAGAAAAAGGGTATCATTTGCAAACTAAGATTGATTCAAGCTTTTTACTCCTATGACTATTTTGATTCCTGGGAGATTTCCTAACAACGTTTCTGCCTCCAATTTTTTTCTCAAGGAATCATCCATTATGATGTAGATAAGAGGGGAGATATGACACCCTTTTCACAACCCTCTACTTCCACCAACAAAAACATTGAGCCTTCCATTTACCAAGGGAGCGATCCATGGCCTGCTAATTCATTAGGAAACCCATCTAATAAAAGAAGCACAAAACCAAACTTGAATAAGACATCAAATAGAAAAGAGTGCCTTACCTTGTTAATGGATTTGAGCATGTCAATTTTGATAATCATGCCCTTGTTTTTGTGTTGTCAACTTGTATGAATAGGTTCTTGCATCATAATTGTATTATAAAAAAAATGATGCTTTTGCATGAAGCCTCCCTAATTTTCAAAACCTATCTCAGAGACAATCATTTTTACTCTGTTCACTGTTATTTTTGTTAGGATCTTGTAGGAGGAATTTCATATAGAGATTGTGAAGAACCTAGAGAAAGAAGAAGGGTTAGCCTCTTTAGGAATGAGAGATACAAAATAAGAGTTTATATTACCACCAAGCTTACAATATTTTTGGACATATTGTAGCATTGTTTTTAAATATATCTTAACTATATTCCAACAAGCTTTGAAGAAGTGGATAGTATATCCATTAGTACTTGGTGCTTTGTTAGGGGCTAGTCCTCAAATTGCACTTTTCTAAATATTCAATATTTTTTGTTAATTCAACATTTTCTTGAGACATGACTATAGGGATTTACTCCAGTAGAGAGGTGGTGATGGCTGGATCGACCCCTTATTTATCTAAATACAAACCCTTGAAATGTGTTCTGGTTGCTTCCTTTATTTCCTGTAGGGTGGTTATTCTCATTCCATCCTCCAAGGAAATTTCCTTAACAATGTTTTTGATCCTTCTTAATTTTGCTTGTCTATGAAAGGAGGTATTTTTATCCCCATATTTCAACCATAGGCTATGGGATTTTAGTCTCCACATTTCTTGTTTAGTTGTGAGTGCTCTATGCAACTTTTAGAATATCATGCGTTTAGCTTTTTGGTGATCGTTGCCTATTTCTTCTTCTTTCATTTGAGATTGTATGGTTTCTAGTTGGGCTTTTTGTTGAGTTTTTTTAATTTCTGGAGGAATATATGAATGCTTTACTGATTCTTTGAGAGTTGATTTAACAACTTTAGGTTTTTTCTCCTAGATATATCTCGGTGAGCCTACGATCCACTTTTTCCATTCAACTAATATTATTTCCATAACTTTTGGATCTTGAAGCCAGAGAGGATGAAACCTGAATGGAAGAGGTCCAAAGTTTGGGGACTCCATAATCTATAATGAAATCAATTTGTGAACTAAGGTGGCTCATGGAATAATTTTGTAGGAGTTCATATTGTCTTCAAGAAGAAGCTCATTGTGCATGAGGAATCAATGAAGTTTGGTTGCAATATGTTTAGGATCGAGCCTTTTATTTGATCATGTATACTTGAATTTGATGGGATTTATATCCATGATTTGTAAACTACCATGGATATTCCACTGGAATAGTTTGTCACAACAGATCTTATATTATGTTGAAATATTTTACTATGCATGTTTATTTCCTTAGATCTTAGATTCATTATCACTAGCTTATTTCTCAAATTTATGAAAATAGTTGAAATATGAAAAGGAAATAACAAGAAAACGAACACACCATCCAAAAAAATGACCACAAGATGTATCCTGGGAAACCCAATACAGAATAAAACCAAACTAGAAGATGAGGCCCGTGCTTTTCTCTCTTTTCTTTAGTTATGAAAATGTGAATACAAAGAAATGGGCACTCACTATGGAGATTCCTTTGACACCGTGTCTTGAATGGTTGCTACATAATATTCTTCCTCCTCTATTATGCTCTCAAATCCTACTCCTAGATGCTTTTATCAACTATGGAACAAGTAAAATGCTAAAAGAATGGAACACCCTATCTGATAGTCGCCTAGGGTTAGGGTTTTTTCATGCCTCAACCCTCTATTAGTGTTAGGGTTTTGGACCTTCTAGAATATTTTTTAAAGTCCACACGTGACTAGCCCCACACATGAATAATGGGGGATGATGTGGCATCCACTCGGTACCATGGTGGTTAACAAGGTAGGTCAACTTGTGGGAGACATAACTTCTGCATATGAATTCCAATTGAGGTGATTTTCACACAATTGGAAATATCTCGATGTGTAGAAAAATGTTGAGGGGTTGGGAGATATTCTCACAATTTTTTGACCCCTAGAAAAAGTGTTATTTGATGCCTCAAAATGGCTCTGGAAGTTTTGAGACCCCAAATTTCCAAACTAGGACCTGCCACTAAAATGGATGCTGCAAGCCAATTCCTCCAATTATTCTACCCAGAGAGTACCAAGATAGATGGAAAATTATATAATGATCCATTCCATATCAATATACCATGTCCCAGTCATATATGAGATCTTCCATTTTTTCATGGAATGGATTCCTGAGTATGCTTCCCCCACACTTTTAGTTGCTTCTTAAGCTCATATTAAAGTCCCCTACTATAATACTATTTTGAGAATAATTAGATTCTTTTAATGTTGAGAGTGAGGACCATCATTCTTGTTTTCCTCGATATGAAACCGACATATATACATTGATGACATTAATTCATTTTCTGACTCTTGATGAATGAAGCTTGTCAAAATCTAGTGCTCGGTTTGATGGGCGAAGTTTAAAATTTTAAACTTCGCCCATCAAACCGAGCACTAGATTTTGACAAGCTTCATTCATCAAGAGCTAGAAAATGAATTAATGCCAAATTAGATAAATCCTTTAAAAATAAGTTTCATATACATATATTTTAATATTTTTCAATAAAAAGTTGTACATATATGAAAAATACAATTACTATGAAAAATTAGAAGATATAGATTTACCACACAAACGTTGGATATTGCAGAATTGTAGAAGTGTATGAGACTTGATTGGTTTATATATGATTTATATTATATAGAGGGTTATATTAATAGAAAAATTTCAAGGTGTTTTTTGGTTTGACCATCATTAACATCACCATCTGTCTAACTAGTTATTGTATTATTTACTTTTATTTAATTTTGATTTCACCAATTAAAGTTAAATATTATTAGAGGGAGTAAATAAATGGATAAACTTCACTTTTTTTTAACAATTTTTTTCCCTCAAATTTCATAGGAATTTTGATAAAGTTATAGTTTCACTTGATTGTTTGGAACTTTGAATATAGGAGTTTGTCTTTAAAGGTTTTGGCCCATATTAAGATGACTTAAATCATCTAAATTTCCAAAAAAATGAATGAATCTTGGAAAAACTTTGCCACTTATTAAAAAAACGATTCATGGAAAAGTTGATTTTGTCCACTTATTAACTTACTCCTTATTGRAGATGCTACTAATAGATATTTTAGTGCATTTTCCAACGGAGCTATCCATGTCATTATCCAAATTAGAGTCTTGTCCATGTAATTATCCAAATTGGAGTCATGACTAKATCAATACCTTTGTCCAACCATGATGTTATGATAGAAAAAGTTATATTACTAGTACAACCATAAAATTTGGGTGATATGGGTTATGTTGACGGGTCCAAATGGCCTGTCAAGCAAGTAAGGGAAAACGTCCGATGGTAGGTCCCAATTAGACCTACTCTCATTTGGGGTGGAATTTTCCGACCAGTATTTGGGTTTGGTTTCCACTTAAGGGTTTTGAAACTAACTATTCTAATCTAACCTTATTCTATCCTATCCTGATCAGGAGCAATTCTAACAAGATACACACAACATGAAATAATATCATTGATTCTAGAAATAGTTCATGCCAATCAATAATATGTTGAAACAATAAAGCTACATATTAACTCACAAATAGTTGCAAAATAGATGTGTATCATTACCCCTGTATCTACTAGAAACCATAAAACCATAAGCATCTCAAATAATATGCACATAAATATTTCATATGATAAGCATTCAAGAAAATTATATAGCAAAAGCATATAAAAAATAGTCCCATACACATTTGCAAACATTCATGATTCCAAAATTTCCTTTTTCTCTATATTTTCTCAAAAATAATTGTATCATCTGATCATATAATGGGAAAAAAATCCCTCTATCTTCGATGGAGCTATATTTTATAAAAGAAGAGAGTCTATTTACATTATGTAACTACCATCATTTCAAATGACAATTACACCTCAGTGTTTCAATTTCTCCTATTCTATATACAATTAAGACTCCATGAAGAAATATATGTTGATGTTTTGGTAGCAGCAGGAGGTATTCCCTCCTAGACAACTTTTCTTATAAGAGAAGAAGATTCCAGAAGTCAAAGGAATACCATTGAACAGTTGAAGAACACCCCGAAAGAAAAGTTGGTCCACAGAAAAAGAATAAAGTGGAAATATAACTTCGAGGAAGAGAAGTCGGTCCACAAAAATAATAAAGTAATATTAAAGACCCCATAAGAGAAGTTGGCCCCAAATGAAAATAATAAAGATCCATAATGATAAGTCAGCCCAGACATGCGCCTAGATTAGTATAAATATAGGTTGGATCATTTCATTTGTACAAACATACAATTCTCCTTCTGTAATGCGCACTAGGCAGCTAGCAACTATAGTTTTGACAACTTCATTATTTCTAGTTCTTTGGTTCTCTTAGAGAGTGAACCCCACTTGGGGAAGGATATTATTAGTGGTTCTTGGTGGTTTCTCTTGTGCGCTACCTATATAAGAGTTGCCCTAAGATTGTGTGGTTCTACCCAGTTTCTTCGTGCCAATTGTCAGTTGCAGCTGCCAGTTGTCAATTGCAGTTTCAGTTGCCAGTTGTGCCAGTTCTGTGGTGCACTATATTGCTCTAGTGATGCACCTATCTTGTGCCAGTTTTGTGGTGTTGCTCAGTTGTATACCCTCATTAGGGTTTGAAAAGAAGATGAGATAAGTATTTGTTATCAGGGTTTCTTAATTGTTGGTTTTCTCTTGTGAAAAGAGCTTGTTCATGGTTGGATTGTACTATCAGAAATAATATCTCTAAGAAAAGTTGGCTGGCTTTTTCCTTGAGTTTGGGGTTTTCCCAGGATAAATCATTGTGTCTTCTTGTGCTTGTTTATTTGTTGCTTATATATTTCAGTATATGGTTATTGAATGCTAAAACAAGATCAAAATGCTATGGTAAATCTTATGCAAACAAAATTTTATGAAAATATAACAATATACATTATATAAAAAAACACGAGGCTTTCTTTGAGGCTAAGTCTTCTACATAGGTCATCCACAAGTTGTATGCTTTTGTGATGTCTTCCAACTTGATTAACTTCATCTTTTCCAGTTCTAGCTCTCCATCACAGACTCTGTCTACAACTTCCTTTTTCATGTCTTTGTGGATTTTATTTACAAATCCATTTGCAGCTGCAATTTGTTTGATCAAATGTATTAAACATTTTCTCAAGATGTCTTTTTTGACCTCAGTAATCTGCTCAATAACCTTCTTACTACTGTCTCTTTTTTCTTCCACCTCTGCTATCCTTAACTTTCTGGGTCCTGCTTGGGTGAGCTCCTTATTGACTGGCATATTGAATTGCTCTAGAAACTTATCAGTAGAGTTCCACATTTTAACACATGATTTATTGGAGAGGTTGATGGTATCCTTAACATCATGGCCTAATTTTTTCCATCCATCCATCAACATTTGAGTCTTTCTGTATTCCTTGTTGGTGAATCTGAACAAATCAACATGTGTCTATTCATACCTTTCTTACCAATAAATGATTTTGTCAAATGCATGATGTCTTTGTGTACTTTCCTTTTATTCCATCTAGCTAATAAGATAGGCTAATGATCTCATCATGGTAATCTTGGATCACATTCAGCTGGGTGAAGAAGATATTTTGTGCTTCTATTAGCTCTTCATTAGCCTTGCTAGCTTATTCTTTTACACTATCTAGTGCACGTTCTCCTTGTCAGATTTCTTTCAATTATTTCTCAAGTTTCTTGATATTTACTCCATTCTCAATAACATTTAACTTTATTTTCTTAGAAAGATCAAGTTCTCCCTGATGCTCAACTTTTATTATTTCTATCTCTTGAGAATGTTTCCTTTTTAGAGTTTTTAATTGTTATGTCCAGTTATTCAACCTCATTTATTTGTTGTTTAAAGTCATCCTCCTAATGGTATTTCTGAAAATTYAGTTGCTCTTCCAACTCTGCTACCTTTTCCTTATAGAGATCTAATGTARCACTTAATTCACAAACATAGAATAAATTCCCCCCTGCAAATTCACTCAAGGCAGAAGCTATGTCTATGACATTGACTTGAGGATTTGTCCCCTTCTTTCATGAAATTGCCTTGTCTAAATATCCTTTGGTAGGAGTGTGTTCATTAATTTTCCTTTTGGTTGACCTCTTCTCAATTCCCCTTTTTTAGTTTCCGTAGAAGTATTCTCCTACAACTACTACATCATCATCAAACTCTATCAATTGAGAAGAGTATGAGAAATTCCCTGGTATTGTGCTCATAGGGGTATCGACATTGATATGTGTATTCAACAGTGTAATCCCCTTGATAGTACTAGGACTTGCCTCCTTTCTTTTTTCCTCCTCCATTTTCCTTTTCTTTTGTCTTTTAGCTTCTACTAATTCCTCTTCCTTCCTCCTTTTTCTTTTTCTCTTCTTCCACTTTTTTTCTTCTGTTCTGCTTCAACAACTCTTCAGACTACTTCTTCTCTTTTCCTCCATTATGTTTCTGCAATTTTTTTCCTTTCTTCCTCCTTTGTCTTTTTCTCTTCTTCTGTAGCCTTTCGGGTTGCATCTTCTTCTTTCCTATTTTCCTCTAACTCCCTCTTTTTCTTCTCCTCTAATTCAACCTTTTCCTTGTCTTCTTTGTTTCTTCTTCTTTCTTTTGTTTTTTGTTTTCATTCTCTTTTTGTTTAGCCTCTTCTTGTTTTTGTTTCTCCCTTTTATTAAACCTTTCTTCTACCTCCATAGTCCTCTTATAACTTTATTCTTCTTTGGTTTCCTCTCCTTGCGTTATTTCCTCTCCTTTCTCATTTTCCCTGACTATTAGTAGTTCCCACTGTTCTTTGGTTATCTTCCTTATTTATTCTTCATCTCTATGTAAATTTTATTTTCTTGGTTCATTCTAGATCCTGTTTAATAACTCTTCAAAGAATAGGGATCCCTCGAAAATATCTTTTAAATCATTGGCATCATGCACAAAAGGGTTTATTAACCCCACAAATTTAATGTGATCTCTCACAATACCTTTCTAATCATGTATCCTGGCTTCACCTATGCATAGACATAGTTATTTCATGGCTGCTGTAACACTCCCCGACCGTCATCCCACTGGCCGGGCAAACGCTACTTTGCGGAACAACATCATTCTCATATTTAATTAATAACATGCATTTAAATCATATTAAACACATTTAACTCAGAGTAAACACAAGATTACTGCTAACACAAATAATCCTTGGCATTAACAGTAATTCGTATGCACAACAGGATACATGATACATATAAGCATCACATGCATGCAAAACATAATATTAAGCATAAGTTGATACTTATCTTTGAAACCATGGTAATTCCACCAACTACGTGCAGGCCTTCCACGGACCTCCCACCCTTAGACCATGTTGCTCATCACTCTCAGTAGTAGGTCACCCCCGAGCTGGGACTAAGCTCCACCCAAGGCAAGGAATCCTAGTCTAGGCTGAGGTTACAGGGAAAACTGCACAGGATAATCGGAAGGATTCTTCCCAGGATGCCTTCTTACGCCCACTACTAACAGACTCTCATTCTCCACATGCCTGTTCCGCCCGGGAGTATACACCTTCACAAGAACAGTCCATCGGTGCTTCATCTCCCTCTCTGGCCCTCGACAATAGGCCGGATACTGAATTCTCAGAGCTCTGAAGCTGGTGCTAGACTCTCTCTGGGGAAAAACCACTTCCCAACAGACTCTCTCACCTGGAGGGAGTTTCTCACAGGCCTTACGACCTGCCTCTTCAACCACGAGCCTGACAACCCGCTTCTTCAACCAGTTTCAGCCCAATTTCCGCAAGGTGAGGATAACAACAACAACAACCGGTCAATTCCACTCAGGAAAAACAGAAGGTAGCAACCTAAAGACAGTTCGGGTACAGACTCAACTCTGCAAGAGAGAATGGGCTGGGCTCACAGTGTACACAGGTGACATGGTTCAATCCATGGGTTTTTCACTGGTTTCAGGGTGCGTGACAAGGAATTAACACAAAGGTCGAACACACACTCAAACGGTTCATATGACTGATACCTCGTCTTCTCAGGAAAACATTTCGGTTTTCTGGTTTCCAAGCTACGTGAGGGTATCCAGAGGTCGAATACAGGGGCCATGAGATTCACGATTCAAATAATCGACGGTCGAATGGAGGAGGAAACCCCCAACATGGCTCAACTCAACAATTTTAACTGCATGCGCTTGGGTTGACACTTGTCACCCATGAAGCTTGTTCCTTCCCATTTGGAAGTCACTCGTCCTTCCAAATAACTTAGGATAAAAAATCACATTTCAGGCTTTTGGAATAATATTAAAATATTATTCCCTAGGACTTAAGCCCCTAGGCTCAACACTTAGCCTCTCTTCCCAACCTTCCAACCCCCAATCCCTTACCCACTCTATGGAATCTTAGTACCCCATCACTCATTCATCGTGGTTGGTCTGCACGCATCAATGTTTATATTTTTATTAATGTTCTGCATGATTAGGTATACAAAAGCAGGCTCTTGGCCTTAACTCTTAGGCTCTCCGGCCTAATAACACATAAGCCCACCAACTTATATAAACTTGGCTCACCAACCTATAAAACATAATTACAATTCATAATGCAAGATTTATACTTCATAGACATGATTTACAACAGGGCTCGGCCTTGGGGACATTACAATCCCCTCCCCTTATTTTTGCACTATCCTCAGTGCAACTTTACACTTCATCTGCAAGCTTTTCAAAATTTTCAAAAAGATTATGCGGGTACTCTGCCCACATAACATCTTCATGCTCCCATGTCGCGTCCTCAAGACCATACCAGGTCCACTGGACCTTTACAAGCCCTACATTTGGATTCCGGAGCTGTTTGTTTTTCCTGTCCAATATGCGCACATGATGCACTTGCAGGACACCTTCTTGTTCCACCTGAATCACATTCGAATCAATAACATGATTATCATTTGGTATATATTTGTTAAGCAATGAAACATGAAACACATTATGTACAGTCATAGATGTAGGTAATGCAAGAATATATGCAACTGGCCCAATCCTTTCCAGAATTTCAAATGGCCCAAAAAATCTGGCTGCCAACTTGGTGCAACTTCCCAGCTTCAGGGAAATTCTGTTAGCTTTCACTTTCAGGAAAACATGATCACCCACTTTGAACTCTCTATGGGTTCTATTCTTATCAACATAACTTTTTTGCCTGTCCTGGGCAACTTTCAAATTCTGCTTAATTTTTATCATTTGGTCCTCCATCTCCTTGAGCAACTCTGGCCCAACTACTGCTCTATCAGCTGGATTATCCCATCTCACTGGAGTATTGCACTTTCTTCCATAAAGTGCTTCAAATGGGCTCATCTTAAAGGATGAATGATACCCATTGTTGTAGGCGAATTCTACCAAGTGCAGGTAGTCTTCCCATCTTGATGGTTTGTCCATCACATACATTCTCAGTATGTCTTCTATACTTGGTTCACCCTCTCTGTCTGTCCATCAGACTCAGGATGATAAGTTGTACTAAAGTTCAGATTCATTTCGAATCCTTTGAACAATCCTTTCCAGAAATTTGAGGTGAATTTCGGGTCTCTGTCAGACACAATCGTTTTAGGAATTCCGTGCAATCGTGCCACTTCCTTCACGAAAATATCAACAACATTTGCTGCCTTGTGAGTAGTTTTCAGTGGAATAAAATGGGCATATTTTGTAACCTTTTCCACCACCACCATGATCGAATCATGTAGCTTGGTTGTTCTGGGCAATCCTGTAATAAAATCCATTGTCACTACTTCCCACTTCCACTCAGGAATGGGTAAAGGTTGCAACAACCATGCTGGGTGCCTATGCTCACCTTTAACTTTCTGGCACTCCATACATCTGGTGATGTATTCAACGATCTCTCTCTTCATACCCAACCAAAAGTAATGGATCTTGACCGCTGCTACTATTTTCTGATATCCAGGGTGCCTTGCATAAGGTACATTATGCATCTCCTGCAAAATCATTTGTTTCAAGCACTGGACATTGGGCACAAAAATTCTGTTCTTGTAGAACAATATTCCATCTGTTTCCAATTTATAAATTTCCATCTTCTGTGGCATCTTACCCTGTTGTAGCTTGGCTACCAATTCTCTGTACTGCAGATCTACATTTGCAGCCTCCAGAATTTTGCTTTTAATATCAGTCTGATACATGCTAATGTCTGTAGCATGTAATTCATGCACCCTCCTGTTGAGTGCATCAACCACTTTATTCTCCTTTCCTTTGATATGCTTGATCTCAAAGTCGTACTCACACAGAAATTCCAACCACCTACTTTGTCTAGCGTTTAAGGTTGGTTGATCAAACAAATATTTCAGACCATTGTGTTCTGTTCTCAATTCAAACCTCATTCCCATGAGGTAATGTCTCCATTTCCTCAGAGCGTGAACGATTGCTGCCAACTCCAAATCATGAGTGGCATAATTGTTTTTGTGCTCTTTCAGCTTCCTAGACTCATAAAAGGTTACAAATCCATTTTGACTGAGAACTCCTCCCAACCCTTCTTTACACGCATCTGTGCACACCACAAAATCCACATTTGGATCTGCAATCTTCAAGAATATTGGAGCGCTGGTTAACAACTGCTTCAATCGTTGGAAACTTTTCTCACACTCTTCAGTCCACTAAAACTTTTTCTCCTTCCTTTGCAAGGAAGTGATAGGGTGAGATATCTTTGAGAACCCTACGATAAACCTTCTGTAATATCCCGCTAGACCCATAAAGGATCTAACTTCCGCCACATTCCTTGGCGCTAACCATTCTCTGATGGTCTCAACCTTCTCAGGATCCACCACAATTACTTCTTCTGAAATAATGTGCCCCAAGTAATTAATCTGCCTTTGATAAAACAAGCATTTTCTTATCTTGGCATACAAATGGTGTTCTCTCAACACTTGCAGCACCATCCTCAGGTGTTGTTCATGCTCTTCCTCTGACTTGGAATACACCAAAATGTCATCCAGGAAGACTATGAAAAACTTGTCTAGATAGTCCCTGAATACACCATTCATCAAGCACACAAAAACAACAGGTGTGTTCGACAGCCCAAACGGTACCATTGTGAAATCGTAATGACCATACCTTGTTCTAAAGGTGGTCTTGCTGATGTCTTCATCCTTTATTCTTACTTGGTGATATCCCGATCTGATATCTATCGTTGAAAATATTTTCGTACCTTTCAAATGATTGAAAAGATCATCGAATCTTGGCAGAGGATACTTGTTCTTGACAGTTACTTTGTTCAACTGTCTGAAATCAATGCACAACCTCAACATCCCGTCCTTCTTCTTCACGAATAGGACTGGGGCACCCCAAGGTGACACGCTTGGGAGAATGTACCCCTTCTTTAGAAGTTCTTCAAGCTGCAATTGCAACTCTTTCAGCTCTGGCGTACTCATTCTATAAGGAGCTTTCGACACTGGAGCTGCTCCAGACATCAAATTTATAGAGAAATCGATATCCCTTTTTGGAGGTAGTCCAGGTACTTCCTGGAATATATCTTCTAACTCTTTAAGTACCTCATGATCCTCAATACTTGACACCTTATCCTTAGGCGTTTCCCCCACATGGGTTGCAAATAATTGACAGCCTTTTCTGTAGCACTTCTTCAGTTGCATTGCTAAGATTTCTCTAACAACCACAGCTCTAGGAATTCCTTGGAATATTTTCCGATTCCCCTCCTCATCCAAGCATGTAAATTCCTTGTTACGACAGTCCAGGAGGGCATGGTGCTGGTCCAACCAGTCCATCCCAATTAAACAGTCATAAGAGCCTAAAGGTAGAATATTCAATTCAGCCTTCATGCTCAATCCCTTCATGTCCACAATATAGGACTTAACCAACTCAGTGACTTTCCTCTTGGTTCCTGTAGCCAACTGCACTAACCATGACTTTTCATGTTTGCTTCTTGATAAATGGAAACTTTCCACCACTCTAGGGTCTATATAACTATGGCTAGCCCCTGAATCAATTAAAATAGTAAATGGTTGGTTGTTAATCATACCTTCCACTTCAATCATGTGTGACTGAAATTCAACTTGTTTGTTGTCCAGGGCCGCATAGATCCTTGGCATTCTACTGCCCATGTCCTCCACTGTTTCAGCTTGTTGAACATTATGGACAACTCTTGCTTTGCCATTTTTATGGGGACAATCTCTATACTTGTGGTTCTCTTTACAAACCCAACACCGAATGAGAGTCTGTCTTTGCCTTTGTTCTCCCACTTCAGCCATTCTCGGCTCTCTAAACGATGGATGTCCTTGAGGACTATTTCTGAAAAATGGAGGTTTGTTTCCCTTCTTCCTATGTTTTTTCTTAAACTTCTTTTGGTCATCCTAAGCCTTCCGAAAGGTAGGATTTTCTCTTTGTTGTTCATATAAGCATTTCTCTCTTCTTATTGTTTCTTCCATAGTCTTAGGATCATCATACTGAATCTTGTCACCAATGAGAGGTGGCAGTCCACTCAGATACCTCTGAATCATGACAGCCTTATCTTTGATGAATGGAACATACTTCAGTAATTCCAAAAACCTTCCTTCGTATTCATCAATGGTCATGCTGCCCAGCTTGAGTTCAAAGAACTCCTTCATATTTCTATTATAGTATCTTTTAGTCAGGTATTTCCTCTTGAAATACCACTTGAATTCCTTCCATGTGATATCTTTCTCTCTAATGTGTTGTGCCTGCACAAGCTGATCCCACCACATGGATGCTTTTCCTTTTAGTTGATACATTTCAATTCTTCCTTCTGCCTGAGAGGAATAATTCTGTAGTTGGAAATATTTCCTCATGCCAAGAAACCATGTTTCAACATCTTCTTCCTTCTTATGTTCTCCATCAAATGTAAGAGGCTTAATCTTGTTCATCTCCCCTTTCAATTCATCCACTCTAGATCTTCAGTGTTCTATGGTAGGGTATGTGCTGGAACTACTGTGTGCTTCCTTATCGGAATTCTTTGGGGAGCGACGACGATGGCTACTACCACTCCTCGATCTTCTTTTTCTCTCAGGGGTCCTGTGACTCCCTGTTTTGCTTGTGCCACTCTCCTTTTACAATTTCCTTTCTATTCTTTCCAGTTTCTTCAACATATTTAAGTTGAATTCACCCTGCCGATCCTTGATCCTCATGATCTTTCGACTATCATCTCGGTGAGATTGGGCTTCTCTCTGCAATCTTTCAATGATTTTCATCATATGTCCTTCCTTATCCATCTCTTTTCCATGCCCATTGGAGTTTGATCCTTCGACTCCCATGTTGACATCCCTTCCTTCTCTTTCGTTCTCTGAATTGGAGGCAATCACCACCTCTTCCATTTCTATACTTGGCGTCGATTCGCAGCTGTCCTGACACTCGTTGAACTCTGCACACACAACATCCAGTCAACTGAAGTTTGTCAGGCCTTAACCCCTTAATAAAACTACAACATTCAGAAACCAACGAGAATAAGAAAATGTTTTGATTCCACGAATTTTCTGAGCTCTATTCAGCTCTATAAATTTCGAATGATAGACCCCTCTTTCTCAGTCCCTAACCCATGCGATCATGGGTCGT
>SNQJ01S0231722.1:3034-14177 GCA_010110895.2 Picea sitchensis
TAACCTATCTTTCCAAAGGTATATAACGTTTCTTCTCTTTGCTATATGTTTAATTTGTTTTACATGTAATTTTACATTACTCTCATACTTAGCCATCGATCAGAAACATATAGTTGTTGAAACAGTTCGAACTACAGATTATTGTTGTTGCTTGAAGACCCATTGATGAAACAGTCAAAAGCACGCAAATCCCGTTGCTGAAATAGTTCGTGATCTGCGATGATGGAACAACAATTCACACAGCAGTAAGAAGGAGATGTTACACTGGCCGCAACAGTCGCATCTTAAGACAGCATCAACCATCGCTGCTGCTTGAGACCATGTTGCTGAAACAGTCAGAACACAAATCCCGTTGTTGAAATAGTCCATGATTTGCAATGATGAAATAGTATACAACAGTAGCAACAAGAAGATAAATAAAGAAGTTGTTACACCGACCGCAACAACTACACCTCAACCCAACACCATTCCAATTATTGTAATAGCATTCTGCTACGGGAGATCAGGATATTCTATTCTAGTATAGAAGATTAGATCTGGCTAAGAATAGGATTCGTATGTGCACATGTAATTTGATGATCAATTGTATTGAGAGGATTCTCCTCTTTAAATAAGGGGAAATCATTATTAGAGGGGATCCTTTTTGGCTAGAAAGGAATTACAAAGAAGGACGTGTTCACTTTGGATATTGTAACATGATACAATTGACAGATGAATAAAAGATTATTCTGAGCATTTCTTCTTAGTTCCTTTCATTTCTAGGGAATCTTGTGAGAAGGGAGGGTCTGCCTTCTTCACAAGATTAACCCATTAGTTCTGTAGTGTGTTAGCATTATTTTTGTTCACGCCTTGATTAAACTCTATTTTGGTGAAACTCTACTTTACCGAACTATGTTTTGCTGAAACTCTGCTTTACTGATTGTTACATTGTTTTCATACAATTCTTGCTTGGGTAACTATTAATCATTTTGATTGGTAATTTTGCATGATGAATTTATGAAAGTGTGATAATCAGAGACAGGTGTTGAAGATTCCTGCTTGGGGAATAGGGTCTTGTTCTCTGTTATGAGATAGTTAGCCTTCAGTACGTGTCAATCGTTTCGATTAGTAATGAGTTCATGAAAGTGTGATAGTCGGAAACGGGTGTTGAAGATGCCTGCTTGGGGAATAGGGTCATGTTCTCTGTTACAGAATAGTTAGTCTTTTTGCAGTATCTTAAAAGATTTCTTTCCTAGGTTGTTGTTTCTTAATGTAATCCAGGATTCTTCTGATAATTATTTCCTTAAACCTCAAACTTTGCAATAGATAGATTGCTTTTCTGTAATTCAAAGTAGAACTTCAGTCTATTCAAGGAAAGGTGTGATTAATGTACTTTTACTACAACTCTAGACTTAATGTACTCTTGGATCACACCTTCCCATTTAGGGATAATTTTGGTCCCCAAAATATTTACTGAAAGAGGTGCAAAAATGTTTCCTCTACCTTTTCTCAGGGGTACCACGTTTTTTTACATAGAAGTTCTCCTTTCAACCCAATATTCCAAAGGTCATGTTTCCCTTGTCTTGTAGTTATGGACCACTTCTGGGAAATTGTGTCCACTTCTAACTCTTCCCTAGAATCTATTTCTAAGTCCTCTATGGAAGTTAGGACCTACTCCTCCTTCTAATCCAACGTGGAAGGCTCATAGAGTTTGAGATTCTCATTCATTGTTGAGTAAATGTGCATGTATGGGGGTAGACTGAGTTTATAGGAATTATCTTCCACCTTTTCCAATACCTCAAAAGAACCATACCACAGAGCCTTGATCTTCTTACCAAGACCATGTATCATTTCCTTATTCAGATGTAACCATGCTCTATCTCCCACTCTAAATGTTATCTATGTTTTGTGTTGGTCATGTCTAGCCTTGTACATTTCCTATGACTTATTCAGTGTCTCTTGTACTTGCAAATGGATTTTATTTATCTTATCAACATTTTTTTCTTCTTTTAATGGATCTTTTGTGAGGTCCTACCTCAGTCCTCCTTGCTTTCCATATACAACATCTAAGGGTGAAGGTGGAAAATATCCAAAGAAAATTTCAAAAGATGAATTACCAGCATAAGTGTGGACTGCTCTGTTATAAAAGTGTTCTATATAGATCATATTTTCATCCTAGGTCTTTGGATACTTCTGATTGTAACCCCTCAAAATCTACACGAAATTCATGTTGACTACTTTTGTCTTCCCATATTTCTGTGGATGGAATGTTGTAGACCTCTTCAAATTAGTGTCAATGTTATCTCACAAAGTAGTCCAAATCCCACTAAGAAATATGGTATCCTTGTCTGAGATGAAACTCCTTTGTATCCCAAATTGCACCAAGACATTTTCAAACAACTTGTTTTGTTCTTCTTGTCCATTGATGGTCATTTTACAAGGCATAAGAATGCACATTTTGTTGAACCTATCAACTACCACAAATAGATAATCATGTCCCTCCCAGAAAATCCATGGAAATGCTTTCCCAAGGTCGAATGGGTACATGTAAGGGATGGTATAGACCTTGATTCCTGTTATTGGGTTTGTTGGTGTAACAAAGTATACATCCTTTAATATAACCTGATGCATATTCTTACATTCTGGGATAGTATAGATGCCTTTCTAGGTTGGCAACTGTCTTTGCAACACTAAAATGTCCTACAACCTTGGACGTGTGAGCCTCTCTGATAAGTTGCAATCATTCAACTTTAGGAACATAAATGTTGTTGAGTATACCATTATAGAAATTATAGTTAGCCTTGTTGTCACCTTCTTTTGTAGGAATTTTTTCTTGTAGCTATTGAAACACCTCCTTGAAGTCCTCATATTCTTTGTATGCCTCTATGTATNTCTATGTTTTGTGTTGGTCATGTCTAGCCTTGTACATTTCCTATGACTTATTCAGTGTCTCTTGTACTTGCAAATGGATTTTATTTATCTTATCAACATTTTTTTCTTCTTTTAATGGATCTTTTGTGAGGTCCTACCTCAGTCCTCCTTGCTTTCCATATACAACATCTAAGGGTGAAGGTGGAAAATATCCAAAGAAAATTTCAAAAGATGAATTACCAGCATAAGTGTGGACTGCTCTGTTATAAAAGTGTTCTATATAGATCATATTTTCATCCTAGGTCTTTGGATACTTCTGATTGTAACCCCTCAAAATCTACACGAAATTCATGTTGACTACTTTTGTCTTCCCATATTTCTGTGGATGGAATGTTGTAGACCTCTTCAAATTAGTGTCAATGTTATCTCACAAAGTAGTCCAAATCCCACTAAGAAATATGGTATCCTTGTCTGAGATGAAACTCCTTTGTATCCCAAATTGCACCAAGACATTTTCAAACAACTTGTTTTGTTCTTCTTGTCCATTGATGGTCATTTTACAAGGCATAAGAATGCACATTTTGTTGAACCTATCAACTACCACAAATAGATAATCATGTCCCTCCCAGAAAATCCATGGAAATGCTTTCCCAAGGTCGAATGGGTACATGTAAGGGATGGTATAGACCTTGATTCCTGTTATTGGGTTTGTTGGTGTAACAAAGTATACATCCTTTAATATAACCTGATGCATATTCTTACATTCTGGGATAGTATAGATGCCTTTCTAGGTTGGCAACTGTCTTTGCAACACTAAAATGTCCTACAACCTTGGACGTGTGAGCCTCTCTGATAAGTTGCAATCATTCAACTTTAGGAACATAAATGTTGTTGAGTATACCATTATAGAAATTATAGTTAGCCTTGTTGTCACCTTCTTTTGTAGGAATTTTTTCTTGTAGCTATTGAAACACCTCCTTGAAGTCCTCATATTCTTTGTATGCCTCTATGTATTCATCATGGGAAAAAGGCTCCATGTGCATTAGAGTTCCCAAAGTTATAATCTTTGATGTGGTTGTCCATGAAAGCATGCCTGTCAACTTTCTTGTGTTTCCCTTTGTATACTTGATGACTAGATGAAATTAGTGTAAAAATCGCATCCAATTGTAATTCCTGGTTTGTTGTAGCTTACTCTGGGCCTGCAAAAATTATAGTGATTGATGATCTGTGTGGATGATGGTATCCTTTCCCATCAAATAGTGGTTCCACTTCTTGACATCTTGAACTAAGGTATAGAGTTCCTTGTCATAGGTAGGGTAGTTGAGAACTTCCCCATGAAATATTTTTGAATGATAGCATACCGACCTTCCTCCTTGCATCGAAATTACTCCCATGGAATACCCACTTGCATGTGTGTCCACTTCAAAGGGATTATACAATTTTGGTAGCATAAGAATTATTTCTTGACTAATCTTTCTTTATATCTCATAAAATTCCTTCTGTTGATTTTCCCCCACTGGAAACTCTTACCACTGGTCGCTATGGTGTGGAGTGGTGCAACTACCACTGAAAATGAAGCAATGAAATTCCATAGGTATTGTTCTCCTACAAAACATATTCTAAATTTAGTGACATTTGTAGGAACTTTCCATTTCATGATGGCCTTCATCTTTGTGGGATCTATCTTGATATCCCCTCCATCGATTACATACCAAAAATAGACCAAAGACTACTGAGAAAAATTTCATTTCTTGAGATTAGAAAGTAGTTGCTTCTTATACAAAGTCTCTAACACCTTCATAAGATGTGAGATGTGCTCCTCCTAGGTAGCACTATAAACTAGTACATCATCCAAATAGAAAATAACAAATGAATCTAGATAGGGGCATTAGTCTCATAAATGTAGTTGGTGTATTAAATAAACTAAATGGTATAACCAACCACTCATATGAACCTTGCCTTGTCCTGAAAGAAGTATTCCAAGTATCTTCTTATTTAACTCATACTTGGTGATATCTTGATTTCAAATCCATCTTAGTGAAGTACTTGGCATGGTGCAGTTGGTCCAACAAATCATCAATCCTTGGCAAAATGTACTCATTCTTCAGTGTAATCTTTTTCAATGCCCTATAATCGATACACATTATCCAATTCACATCCTTCTTGGTAAGAATTATGATGGTTGACCAACAAGGTGAGGTACTTGGTCGAATCACACCCTACTCCAACAACTGATAAAACAACTTCTTCACTTCATTCCCTTCTAGAACAGGTTGTTTATATATCCCAATATTCAACAATGTGGAGTCCGGGAATAGTTGTATTTTGTGCTCCACGTCCCTCTTGAGTGGTATCCCTTTAGTCTCCTTGAAAATCCCTCTTTATTCCTATAGAAACTCCTTGAACTGATGTTTATTATCTTTAGTATAGCCCTCTATGGATTCCTTCACTCTCATTGACTGATCATCATAATTATTTTATCTTAAGAAAAGAAAAACATATCTCTTACTAGAACTAATCAACTTCTTGGTTTGGCTGGCACTTACTGATGAGATCTTTGACTTACCTTTATTCCCATTAATGATGTAGAATGTCCCACCCTTGATTACTCAGTATTGGTTGGATCTCTACATAAATATTACATCCCTCGTATATATGTAAGGGTTTCCAAACACTACTCCACATACATCAAGGGGTACTACGTCCAATTCCACTTCATCAATAAAATCGACACTTATGGAAAATTTGATCTTACACTATTTTATTACCTTTATCTATGCATCCTTGCTTACCCAACCCAATGGATAGGGATTGGGATGATCATGAACCTCCAATCCAAGATTTTTGACCATACATGTTGATATGTGATTAACCTGTGAAATAGACTCAAACAAAGCATCTGTCTTGGTCTTCTTGACCTGAATCTTGATGTGGAAGAGATTGGTCATCTCCTTCTCTCCCTAGTGATGAAGGCTACTCAAATTCACCTCCTTCTACGTAGATGTGCAAAAATTAGTTTTGTCCACATCCGATCTACTTTCAACATGAATACTTGAATCTATGGCTAAAAGGTTCTTCTTCTTTATGTCCTTCTTTTTTTTCTTCAAGTTCATCTTTGGATGCAGTTTGCAACATTTTTCCTCGATGTGGACATTAATGTTACAATGATTGCAATGGTTTTTTGGATCTTTTCATTGATGTGTAGTGGCTACTATATTCTTATATTTTCCCAATTACCACTTGTTTTCCCCCTCCTTGGAATCTTCCTAGTGCTCTTTATTCTTCAAACCACTTGGTTTCCCCTTCTTTTGGCCAATGTTTTCTAGGTATTGTTCATGTGCACATGCCTCATCCAGTGTCTTTATCTTAAATAGCATCACCTGATTTCATAGATGACTATGTAAACCCCCCAGATACTTGAGAAGTACATATGGGTTCTTGGGAGAGATACCCAACATGATGGCCATATTTATGAAATTAGTGGTGTGTTCTTGTACACTTAGTCCCTGCCTATGCATGAGGTAGTGCCACCAGATCTAGTGGTTCTCTAAATACCTAATAGGGTAGAATTGGGACTTGATGAGGGTTTTGAAATCCTCCCATGTAGTTACTGGTGGATCATCATGTTGGGTATGTGTATATTATTTGCAATATTGGTCCCATGTATTATACACTGATATGGGAGTGAGGGATTTGCAGGCGGAGCCCCCCCAAAAACAAATTAGCAGTTTTTTGCATCTATTTCTAGTGGTTTTTATGTCCATTTTTTGCAGTGTTTCAGCACATTATTTTCTCCTATGGTTTTATAATTTTGGTTAAGGAATTAGGGTTGTTGACTAATCTAGGTCAATGGATTAGGGGTTTTGGATGCCACGAGATCATATATATATATATATATATAAACAATGAATATGATGATGAATAGAAGATTAGAGGTGTGACTCTAAACAAGTTCTTGGCTTTCCCAGTTTGGGTTTCCAGGGTAAAATATCTATGTAATGTGTGTGTGAGTCATTGTATATTTTATGATTTTATTAAAAATTAATTTGTAATAATTTATTGTATAAGTTTAAAATCTAAATTTGGTATCAGATTTGTTATTGTCTTTATGGGGACGCATTTGTGGCTAAGGGTTTGTCTTGGGTATGTGATAAACCTTGTTATAGTGGGAGATCTATGGTATCGATTCTTCGTGTGAAAAGAAATGGTGAGGAATTCAAAAATAGAGATTGAAAAATTTAATGGGAAAAGTTTTGAGATGTGGAAGCTCAATATGGAAGATAGCTTAGTGGACAAAGATCAATGGATTGTTGTGGATCTAGGTATTGAACCTTCAAGAACGTCAACAAAAGACTAGGAAAAGTTGGATTGGAAGGTGAAGAGCACAATCTGGTTGTGTCTCTTAGATTTAGTATTATTGAATGTGTCATGGGAAGCTACGACCAAGGATTTATGGAATAAGTTGTTGACTTTGTATCAGTCTAAGTTCCTAGTAAACAAATTGTTCCTATGGAAGAAGATGTATAACCTGAGGATGAAATATGGAGACTTGGTGATATATCATCTGGATGCCTTCAATATTGTGATAAGTCAACTATTACCTAGTTATGCTAAGATTTTTGATGAATATAAGTGTATTAGTTTATTTTTCTCTTTACAAAACGCATGGGATAGTTTGGTTGTGTCCATACGTAGTAATTAAACCAGCTTAACTTCCAATCATGTGGTATCATCCTTGTTGTAGAAGGATATGAGGTGGAAAAATATCGAAAGTCGGAGCACAAATGCATTGTTTGCAAGAGGACGCTCCCAGAAAAGAAATACATCTAAGTCCTCAAGTGGGAGATTTAAAACTTAATGGAAGATCTAAATCTCCCAGAAATTTGTAAAGGTATGTTAGAGATGTGGAAAATAATGGCACTATAAGAAGCAACGTATATCCAAAAGTGTTGAGAGAGGGAAGGGATCTCATGATGCTCCTTATACATAAGAAAAAAAACCCACAGATGAAGGAGGGGATGTGTACTTGGATTCTTCAAGCACACATGCAGATCATGGGGCATGGATAGTTGACTCAGGTGCATCCTTTCATATGACTCCTCACAAGGAGTGGTTTTGTGAATATGAAAGGGATGATGGACGTGATGTTTTCCTAGTTGATGACTCAATAGCTAAAATAAAATGATAAGGAAAATTCAAGTTGAAACTCATGGATGGAAGGATTAGAATACTCGCTGATGTTCTACACCTCTCAAGATTGGCCAAAAAGTTGATTTCTATAAGAAAAATGGACTATGCAGGGGTAAAAACAATGTTTGACAATGAAATCTACAAGATGGTTTGAGGAGAAATGGTGTTGTTGAAGGGATTTTGGTTTGGAACTCTATATAATCTGTAGGGAAGAATTATTAGTGATGGGTTCAATAGTTCTGTTGTTCTTGAGATTGGAGCTGAAGAAGAAAAAAATCCTATAGTATATGGATAAAATACTATGTTGTGGTATCAAATACTAGGGCATATCAGAGGGAATGGCCTTCGAGTACTACATGGTAACGGTATGGTTGAAGATATGTCTAACTTCTCTATGGATTTTGATTCATGTGAACATTAAGTATATGGGAAGCAGAATCGAGTAACATTCCCTTCTGGTGTAACAAGGGCGGAGGGAATTTTACAATTGGTGCAAAATGATGTGTTTGGACCTGTGTCGGTTCCATCACTGCGAAAATCTATGTACTATGTCTCATTTATAGAAGAATTCTCAAGGAATACATGGAAATATTTCCTCGAGAAGAAATTTGAAGTCTTTGACAGGTTTAAATATTTTAAGGCTCTTGTGGAGAATCAAACAGAGAAAAGAATTAAGGTGTTGAGGATGGATAATGGTGGAGAGTTATACATAAATGAATTTGAATAATTCTATAATAATTGTGATCGCTACTCCATATACACCTCAATAGAATGAAGTTGTAGAAAGGATGAATAGGACGCTCATGGAAAAATCAAGGTGCATGCTCAGTGGTGCTAGGTTAGGAAAAGAATTATGGGTAAAGGAAGTGGGTATTGCATGTTACCTACTCAATCAATCACCCTCATTAGCACTGGATGAAAATACTTCACATGAGCTATCGACTAGTAAGAAACTCTCTCTCACACATCTCAGGGTATTTGGTTGTGATTCCTATGTTCACATTCCAAAGGAAAATAGGAGTATGTTAGATAAAAAAGTTCAAAATGTATCTTTATTGGGCATAAAGATGGTCTGAAAGGTTATATGCCTTGGAACCCAGAAATTAATAATATATTATATAGTTGAGATGTTGTATTTAGAGAAATCAACGATGTTTTCAAATAGGAAGTCCTACCAAGGAAGGAAGAACTAGAGAAAATAGAGTTTTTGTTTAAGGATAATGAATCAGACTCTACAGATGAACATGAATCAAAAGAAGAAGATCCTCATACTCTAGTATTGAGGAGATTGGTTTAAGAAAGAAGGAAACCAGAAAGGTATACTCCATTTGATTTTTATTCAAATTTTTCTTTGTTTATTACTGATGATTATCCTAGAACTATTATGGAGGCAGTGAATTCAAAGGATAGAAAACTATGGAAAAAGGCCAAGATTGAAGAAATGACAACCTTGGACAAGAATGAGGATTAGGATCTAGTGGAGTTTCCAAATAAAAGAAATCCCATTGGAAAAAATGGGGTGTTTAAAAAGAAGTTGAATGCAGAAGGAAAATTAGAGAAATACAAAGCTTGGTTACTAGAAAAAGGGTATTCCTAGGTAGAGGGAATTGACTTTGATGATTTTTTTTCTCTTGTTGCCAAGTCAATTTGTACTAGATTTTTTTTATCTGTTGTTGTTGTTTTTTATTTTGAAGTAGAATAGATGGATGTGAAGACATCATTCCTACATGGGGATCTAGAAGAATAAATATGCATGAAGAAACCAAAAGGCTTTGCAGTGAAGGAAAAGAAAGAGCTAGTATGCAGGATGAAAAAGTTCATGGATGGGTTAAAGAAATCACCAAGGCTGTCATATCAAAAAATTGATACTTATATGTTGGGACTTGGCTTCATAAGGAGCAAAGCGAATCGTTTTGTGTATTTCAAATTAAATGGTGATCATCTTGTTTATTTGGTCTTATATGTGGACGATATGTTACTGATAGGAAACAAAAAGGAGATCATCCTGGATGTGATGTGTTAGAATATAGAAGATGGTGTGCTCATTTTACCATTGACGATACCCTCATCACCCAACCATAGACTGAAGCCACCCTTCGAGCACCTTAACCTTGACTGAGAATTCCTCTGGAAGCAAACCCTAGGCTAGATAGCCAAACAAAGGGTAGCGCACCTTTCCCCAAGTATAGCGCATCACAAAAAGCTAATTAGATAGTCCAAACCCTAGCCAAGAGATATTCAAGCCAATACTAAAAACTTGTCGATGCTGCAGCTGCACCTACACCTGCAACTCTCCTCCACACATGCACACCAAACTGGGAACTGTAGTGCACACCAAACTGGGAATTGCAATTCTGAGATGCTGTCAAATGAGAACTGGCACCCTGTATTTATATTGGTTCTACCAGATTTGTTGGGGTCAGCTTCTCCTTTTAGATATGTGTCTGTTCAGTATATTATTATTATTTATGGCCGACTTATTCTCTTGGAGGCTAATAACCTAATATAAATTATCTTCTTGAGCCGACAAGACTTCTAGGGTTATTAGCCAACTCATTAGGGTTTTCTCTTGATTTCCAGAGTCTTCTATTCTCGTCAGGTTCACACATGGAGGTAAATACCTCCCACATCTACCATAATATTAACACTCCCTCCTATCTAGGGAGGTATTACAAGTAATGGAATTGAGCATAAAAACATGCCATTTACCCGGTAGCATCAATATAGTCATCTAGACTATTTCATGACTAGATCATGAGCATCACCATCAGCATCAGCTACATCATCTCTCAGAACCATACTTCATCTGAGTAATTAGACATGATGTTGGAGAAGTCACTCACACCATAGAGTGATACAAGCGCCACTCTTATAATCTAAAGGAGTAAATGCTCTGAACCAATTTTCATCTGGAAAAATCTTTGTTCATCATTCGTCTAGATGGTGATTATTTTTCAATAAACTGTTGATAGTCTTCAAGGAAGTTAGAATAGAAATAGAACACAATTGTGTCTATCCATAGTAGTACATAACTACAATCCATTGGTTCACTACCACACCAAGTAACACACAAGTACTTGATCAACAACATATAGTCACAAAC
>SNQJ01S0231723.1:0-14177 GCA_010110895.2 Picea sitchensis
CCCTACACTCATTCACCCCCCCTCTAAGTGTGGTAGGTATGTCCAACAAAAAGGCCTAGGAACTCAGATCATTTGAGTCTCTAGTGGTCTATAAAATATCTAGAAGCCTCTCCCAAGCCTCCTCCAAGAGATATATAATAAAGGAAATCCTTGGAAAAGAGAGATGAAGAAATGAATAATATTGTTACACTGTTGAATTGCATAGGTATCCACCATCACAACCATAAGTCAATGAGCTTATCCTAACCAAGAAGCTGCAAGGAGAGGCAAGGATCAAGGAATCATAGGAGGATGCATCTTCATCAAGTTGGAGTATGACTTGGTATGTATTCTCCATGTTTTATTAATAGATCATTTGGTTTTCCCCTCATATCATTTGCGTTTAATTGATGGATGTTTAGATCTGATTCATTCCTTCATAGATCTGATTAGAAGTAAGTTAGATCTAGGAGACTGATCCTAAATAGAAAGATAGAATGGTTTTGCTTGTCTTTTGTATACATGAAGTAAGTTGTGGAGCTTGGAGCTAGAGTTTTAGGACTGTAACAACCAACAGATATGAAGGAGCACCTCGGGAAATGTATGCAAACTTCACCATTCTTTAGGATAATGATGAATCTATGTGTTTGGATATAGATATAGGAAAATCATAAGGAATCTACCCTTTTTCTGTCTAAGATTGCTAGGCTAATCCTGGGGAGATTTTGTTGTGTATTCAACAAGATCCCTATGGGAAAAAAACCATAATAGAACTGGAGACTCCACTAGGGAATATTTCTTCTCTATTTGAGTATACTTTCCTACCTCTTCCTCTGCTTATTGTGATTTGCATTTTATTTTCTTCCATTCAGTTATCTTAGATCCTAGATCCGGCAGATCTGAGAGATTTGATACAGATCTGGAATATCTGAAACAAATCCCTTGTTCTTAAAAAGAAAAAAATTGTAGACCCTTGTGGGTTGCATAACAGGTGTCCCGCGAGGCCCTCACTAGTTGACTAGCCCGTGTCCTGCGAAGACCCTTGTAGGGTCCACAAAAGAGGGTATGTAGGGTGCAAAAGAAGTCCATTTTTTGTGAAATGTTTTTTGGGCTTTTTTTTGTGAATCCTATTCTTAGGGGAGAGAAATTTTAGAACTTAGTTTTCAAGGTATTTTTCATTATTATTTTCATGACATAAAAAATAAAATGAAAAATTGTTTTTTGTGATCATCCATTGTGGAGTGTTTTAGGACCTCTTTTCATAATTGTACTTGTGAACTTTGGGGTCTACAATTGTATTTTTGGGTGATTGATAGTTGCATTTGGTTGAGTTTCCTATTGCAATTGGGTTTTACATTTTTAATATCCATTCTTTGTGAGTTTTGGGTTGAGATCCCATGTAGACATTGGAGTGTGCCATGGGGCATCACTACCAATAACACACTACCCTTTGCTTGCTAATATGTTGGATTCCATTTGCATTGTGTTTTCTTGGATAGATCAAGAAATTTTTCATTTCCATTGGAAAAAAATAACCAAAAAGACAAAAAGATTTATTGCATGCTAGATTTTCTTTTGAAGCATTAGTGTAAAAGTGCATTAGAAACATTGGTTTGGTTCTAGATATGAACTAATTTTTGGTTTCTTGGTGTGTGCGAGGTTTTATTTTTGAATTTTGCAAAGAAAAAGAAAAATATCTCTCCCTCCCATAGCTTGACTTAATCAAAGTGAACAATTTTCATTGCTTGGTTGGGTCAAGATTCATCACATCATTAAAGTTCTGTCCATTACCTTTGGACCTAAGAAACAACCCCTAAAAAAGAAGCACTTAATCTAAGATAAATTAGACATTTTAATTTGATAGTAAAACAACATTAGATAGGATTATGGCCTTGGAATAGGATTGGATAGTAAACTCTCCAAGGCCACAAAATGAAACCCAAAAGTAGTTAAAGAGCGTTAAAATCCAATATTGCAACCAGTGTATTGGGATCCTCCTCTAAGACATGAGTTAAGCACAAGGCCGCATCGGGGAAAGTAGGGATATTACCCCTCTTTGCTTGTTTTGGTGTTTACGATATTGCTTCGATCATTACGTATAAGGGGATTTCATTAGTTAATGACTTTAGAGCTTTAGGTTTAGTTACTCTTCCCTTATGTGAGGTCAGACCTATAACTGTTCTCACGATCATTGATTGTAAGGTGGTAGCCTTAGTGACCTTTCCTAGGGAGCTACAGAGGTGATTGCAGGTGGGATGTTCTTGTGGTACCTGGGGAAGATGTTTGTTTATGGTCTTAGTTCCCCTAGAGGGTGCTCTCCTTGATAAAGGGTACTTGCATTGGTCAGGGATGTTTCATGTAGATAATCATAACTGATCCTCATACCTTTGCTAGTCAATCCTATGGTGACTTCATATCCTCCATAGGGTTGGTTTTTGGAAGGCCCCTGAGCCAATTGGTTTTCTTGTTGTTTGCATAAATTTGATTAGGGGTGTTCTCTTTGAGTCCATTTCTAGGTCATCCATAGGTTTATTTGTGTTTGGATAGTAACATAACTTATTCATCATGTTTGAATTACCGCGTTGGTCTCGTCGACTATGAAGACTTAAGCCTATTACAAGGGAAGAACCACCTATTAAATGACATGAAATATCTGATGAGCACTTTGAATGGATTGAAATTTGGTTTGACGAAATTGGTTTAGTTGAGATAGAATTGGTAGATGAACATCCTCCATAGAATTTTAATCCTCCTTTGACCGAGCCAAACACCCCTATACTATTCCAAGTAAAGGAAATATTTAGTGAGCCTTTTTCTTTGTTCACTCATCCTCCCACTATGTTAGGACTGAGTATCTTGTCTAGTGTAGATGAACCTACAAGCCCATTATCAAGTGGGATAGGGGGGAATCCTCTCGGGGCCATCCCCACAATGTCCACATTTCCACCTCTTAGCTCCATAAGGCCCATACCGTCCATCCCATTTTCTTTCGGTTCCTCAATTTGGGGGACACCAGTTGTGTCATCATTTCCATCCATGAGTATACCTAGAATTCCTATGCCCATCCCATCCATTTCGATGCCCACTTATGTATCTTTTTCTATTTGGGGGGATAACTTCAGTTTCATCATAGGAGGTGGAAACCATTTCTCCTCCACCAATCCTATGAGTGGCCCAACATCGTTAGGTGCAGATGCACCTTTTGGGTGGACCAATTCTAGTGGTTTTGGGCCTATCCGTAGTCACGCTGGGGGAAGTAGTATCTGGAGGTCTTATATTTCCTTGGATTAGCACAAATTTCCCTGGTGGCACATTTTTTGGGAGAAACATTTCACCTTGGGGAGCTTTCCCCTTTGTTACCACATCAGGTCATGGGGGTTTCTTCCTCGGGACTAACTTCGGGAATGTTTTTCCTGGAGGATCCACATTTACCCCCAGGGGAATATTTAGTTCTGGGAGCAGTCATGCTCCTAGAGGTGCCACCATCCCATAGGGAACTTCCTCTTCAGGAGCTCCCAAACCCTCCAGTAGTACCAACATAGGGGGATCACAAGTTCCATCTAGGACAACAAAGACTTCACCTCCCTCTCAGTATTCATTTTCACTGTTACCTTTCCTTGCAACGTTAAACTTACCAAATTTGTCTCTATTAACGAATGAACCTATAGCCCATCACCCATAATGGCCAGCGATGCCATCCAAGTTATCTTCCAATATCCCAAAATTTAGTGGAAAGCTAGGAGAGGACCCCTCCACACACATCATGACATACCACTTATGGTGTTCATCGAACTCATTGATGGATGATATTGTGAGGCTACATATTTTCTAGATATTCTTGACCAGAGCTACCACTAAATTGTACATATAATTAAAAGGTGGTTCCTTTAAAAGCTTCAACGACCTGACAATGACGTTCTTAACGAATCATTGATTCCCCATCAAGTATGAGATAGGATTTGAGCTCTTGTATTCACTGTGTCACGATAATTCCACACATATTTATGATCATCTATACAAGTGGCGATGAAGGCATAGGATGATTAAGACTCAAATTCCAGAGAAACTCCTTATGGAGTGGTTCACCAAATCCCTCTTACCCCCCATTTTGAGAGATGTATTTATGGTCGGGGAGACCACCGAGGACGAGGGGATTTTGCATGCCCAACATCTGGACTTGATTTATTCACAGTCAAACACACTTTATGACATCATTCCAAATGCTCCTAGGTCGTTGACAGATCCAAATAAACCCAACCCAGGACCCCATGCTAATGGTGTGTTTTGTTCTATTACCCATGCATCTTTGCATCAGTTAGCTGACCAAATGGGTCATATGTTGATTACATCACACTCGTTGGCTTTTGACACTAATGCTCAAATTGTTGCAGTCCCCTCTCAAACCTTCAAGGTGAATTTGATGCAGTCCATGCAATTGAAGAATCCTTAGCAACCTGGATGAAAGAAGGAATGAAACAAAAAAAAAAAAATCCAATATTAAAAAAGGTACTACCTTTACCCCAAACACCTAGGAGGGAGGCACTAAGGAGAGAAAGAAGAGTCGGTTTCCATGAAAAATTTGTGGGGATGAACACCCTACTCACTAGTGTTATAGAAAGGATGAGGTTCATAGATTTTTGGCACAACAACGGTCCCCTCAACAACCTATTATCTTAACCCATCCTTTCCCCCCTCAACCTCAAAACATGGCTGCCAAAAATCTTGCCCCTTCGCAAGGGGGCATGGTAGGTACCTGTTGGCACAGGGGAAGACCTAGGGTTCAGCTCTAATAGTGCACCATGAAGCCCTAACTACTGGCCGTTTCGAAAACACCTGCAAAGTAGATGTTGTCTCACCCGAAGTAGCAATAGGGGGTTGCAGGACACATGTGTCTACAACCAGAGGAAATGCAAGTGGAATCAAGGAAACCACACATGAAGATCATATTATTCTTTCCAAGCATAAACCTACTTCGCACAGTTATATATCAGACCTAACATACTAATGCATCATCAGAGTAATAGAGTAAAGAACACAACATCAATCACATACAACAACAGGATATATGTGGTTCACCCTCTCCCTAGGGCTACGTCCACAGAAATGTGCTTTATAATATATTAGGTGAAAGATTACAGTTCTATCTGCTCTCTTAGATTGTAGATCTCTTTCTTTCTCTCTTCTCTCTATCTCCCTTCCCTGTGCACCCAGTTGCAGGCTTGATCTTCACACCCAATGAAATATCTTACAATATCAAATGTCCTTACAACACAATACTTCTCTCTCTACATTAACATCAATGAAATCAGAACAAACAACCCATCCCAGGTCCTCTTGACCTTTATTTATACATTACAATATCTCACCAATAGACTTAGGCTGAAGCCTAGGTGTCAAAAACCTAGATACCAAAACCCTATGTGTCTAAAACCCTAGGTCAACTTGACACGCATTTTCAGGGCTTCGCCAACCAACTTGTCTTTCCTTCCTTCCTGTGAGGTTCTCCAAAGAATCTACCAATGGATTTTCCACTTGCTGAGTTTTCCATGATCCATGTTCCTTGTTGATCTACCTTCCTCAATCTCCTCGGTCAACGACTTTCTCTCTTAGACTTCGCTCCATCTTTTCTTCTTCTTTAACCACTTCAACCTGATCTCAGTCAACCCTCCTTTCGTGCAGTTTGCGTTTCACCTTTCCTTCCATAAAATTATCTTTCTTCCATAACCAAGGGCCAACATGCCCCCAACACTCACCTGTGACTCGTCAGAGGCACTCTGATCTGAATCTTCTATTGTACCTCGACTTCAGACTACATTGTGCAGCCTGTGCTTCCTTCTCTATTCCTCCAACTTGTGTGCAGATTGTCTTTCTTGTGTTTGGTACCCAGTCTCAATTGCACCTGGTACCTAGACCCTTCTCCTTCTATTTTTATTGAAAGTTGTGAGGAAGCTGGATTTCATAGTACAATTTCAACAAGTTCCCATTCACCAATCCTTCCTTCCACTCCCCATTCAAAGTCTTTAGTTGCACAACTCCTCCTTCTGTAACATAGGAAACCTCATATGGCCCCATCCAATGTATTATGAACTTCCCTGGATGCTTCATGAACTTGCTATCGTATACCAATACCAGATCTCCTTGCTTAAATGATTTCTTCTTGATATGCCTGTCATGGTAGGCCTTTTATCGTTCCTTCTGAACCTGCTGATGAAATCCTGCAATAAATTTGTCTTCTTCTAGTTTGACCAACTGTGCGAGCCTCTCTTGAACAACGCCAGTGTCATCCATATCTATAAAGGCTTCAATTCTTAAGCTAGGAACTAAATATTCCATGGGTACAACTTCTTCTAGGACATAAACCAACTTAAAGGGAGACTGCACTGTCAACTTCTTACAAGTGGTTCTATAGGCCCATAACACTGCTGGTACTCTCAAATCCCATTCATCTCTGTTTACACTACAAATCTTCGTCAGTGCTATCTCCAATATCTTGTTGTAAGCTTCGACTGTCCCGTTCGCTTGTGGGTCGTAAGGAGTGCTCTTATGATGGTGAACTTCAAATTCCTGAGTCAAGGGCTTCAATAGTCTTATTAATAAAATGTGTACCTTGATCACTCATAAGGATCTTTGGGCATCTAAACCTGGTTATGATATCATCAAATATAAAATGTGTAGTTGTAGTTGCACTACATTCCTTAACTGCTCTTGCTTCTGCCCATCTGGTCAAATACTCTGTCACAATGATGATGTATCTGGCTCCTGTGCGCTTTCCTGGTGGGTTAATAGGCCCCACGAAGTCAATGGCCCATTTCTCAAATGCTTGTAAGGTTAGCAAGGGTGCTAACGAAATTTCATCTCTTCTGGATGGTTTCCCAACTCTTTGGCATATATCACAGGCTTTGTAATATTCTTTAGCATCTCTGTGTAAAGTGGGCCTTGAGAGGCCATCTCTAAGAACCTTCTGCATTGTTGCTTTTACTGCATAGTGTCCTTCTGCGATGCCTTCATGAGCTTCTGCTAAAGTCAGTGGTTGTTCTGCCTCCATAACACATCTTCTCAGGATCTCATTAGGTCCCATGTTATATAGTTGTCCAGCTATAAGAGAAAAATATGCAACGTGCACTACCAATTGTTTCTTCTGAATGACTATGTATTCGCGAGGTGTTATTCCTGTTGATAGGAATTGAAGTATCTCGGCAAAGTGATGATCAAAATTTCTTGCTAGAAAAGGCTAACGGGTGGTCAATATCTCCTACTCCTGGTTGAGCTAACACTAATCCTAGTGCAATAGAAGATGCATCGACATGCACATGAAATTCCTTGCTCCAATCCGGAAAAAACAGAATAGGCACAGTAACCATTTTCTTTTTTAGTGTGTCGAAGCTCTGTTGACATTCTTCTATCCATTGAAACTGACAATCTTTCTTCAGAATATTCTCCATAGGTGTTGTAATATGTGCATATCCCTTAATGAATTTCCTGTAGTACCCAGTATGTCCTAGCACAGTGCGCAACTATTTGACTGAAGTAGGAGGGGGTAAATCAACAATAATGGCAATCTTAGATGGATCTACCAGCAATCCCTGCTTACACACGATATGGCTTAACAACACTCCAAAGGGTGAAAAGAAAATGCACTTATTCAGATTCAGGGAAATCTGACATTGCGTGCACTTATCCAATATTAGTCTTAAGAATTCAATATGGTTTTTCAATAAGCTAAAACAGTCCAATCATCAAAATAGGCTTCTAGAAATTTATGTAAAAACTCCTTGAATGCTTCGACCACCACCCTAGAAAATATGGTTGGCACATTCTTCAATCCAAAAGGCATCACTGTGTATTGGTAGGATCCCCATTCTATTGCAAACATGGTCTTATGATGATCTTCCTTGGCAATCTGGATCTGATGGTATCCTGAAAATCCATCAGTGAAGGAGTAGACTTCGTTTCCTCCCACGTTATCTAACACTCCGTCAGTAAATGGTGTAGGCATTGGATCTTGTAGGCATGCATCATTCGGCTTCTTGAGATCTAGACAGATTCTGATCTCTCCTGTTTTCTTATCCTGAACCACCATAGAGCTAATCCACTCTGATTCTTCAACAGGTTCTATGATTCCTACTTCCAACATTCTGTCTAGTTCAATATTCACTTTCTCCTTATATTTAGGGTTCAATCTGTAGGGTCTTTGTTTAACTGCCCTTGCATCTGGTTTCAAGGGGATATTCATCTCTCCCATGGGCCCTTTAATGCCTTTCATATCAATGAACTTGGTTGGAAAAAGTCCTGATATTCATGCAGTAACTCTGTGATCTTATCAATAGTGGCATCATCCCAGTAATCTCCAACATTGGCAGGCTTAGGTGCTTGCTCTGTTCCAATATTAACTTTCTTTCTTTTGATTGGTTGTCCAATAAAAGGTATTTCGACTCCTGGCCCTTCTATGTCTCTCTGTCCTTCCATTTCTGTGATGTTCACATTCCTAGGATCATCATCTTCATTGGTGTTGATATTGTAACATCCTTGCAATTTCTGAAGAGGTGCAATCCATTCATCCTCTTCTTGCTCCACAAGGAGGCTAGGTGTTTTCTCAAATACTTTCTATCTTAAAACCTGTAAAGCTTGATCTACCAGAGGGTGTTGAATTTCAAATAAAAATGTAGCTACAAAATTCTGAGTCATAGGTTGCCAATTTGCAGTGGTGAGGCACAATTTTTCTTGAAGNGGTGTTTTCTCAAATACTTTCTATCTTAAAACCTGTAAAGCTTGATCTACCAGAGGGTGTTGAATTTCAAATAAAAATGTAGCTACAAAATTCTGAGTCATAGGTTGCCAATTTGCAGTGGTGAGGCACAATTTTTCTTGAAGGTACTAGTTGATAGGCATTGTGTCTAGAGTATTGATGAATTTATGCACCCACTGCTCTTGAGGAATGTTGCTCCAGGCCTCCTCACAACCTCACACATGGTATTTTGGATAGCTTTGACCTATGTACCTAACTTCACATCCTTCGAATTGTTCTGAAAATCGTGTTGTCATCAAAGTGCGACATTGTATCCAATTTGCGATGTTCCTTTTATGTGTTTCCCACCATCTTGATGGAGTATCTTTCAAAGCCTCGTCTAGTGCCAACAGTCTATGTTGTACTGGGACAATTTCTTCAAATTCCAATAAGAACGTTTCTAAGTGATTCAAACCATCAAATCTAGGTAAATTACTTACTGTTGTGTCGATCCAGCGAACTTCTCTGGTCAGTCTAGCACATCTCCATGTAGATACTTCATACATTTTATTCTGCCAGTTCTCCAATGCTTCTTCTGAGTCTAATGAACATGCGTTGTCACTTCACTAGCTTAAATTCCCATCTTATATATGATTAATGTAATCCTGATGTCATGTTGTCAATTTGTATATATTCTCCAACTCATATGCGCAGTCTTCTTCTCTGATGGGCTTTGTGTATCTAGGACCTCCATCAGGATCCAAAGGTGCAATGAACCTAAGGCCATCACCTTCAAACGTCATTCTTCTTTTCTTAAAGTCAACAACAGTAGAATTGTTGAAAGCCCAATCAATTCCTAACAGCGCGGGATAAGGAAATCTATCATCGACTATCTCAATCACCTCGAAGTCCACAAATGTTATGATCCCATGGATGTCCACAGGGACATGTTCCAATCTTCCAAAGGGGCTCACAGCCTGTTGATTGGCCATCCTAAGCCTGATGGGGGAATATATCAACTTAGTTTTTCCCATCAGTTCCCAGGTCTGCTTCATCATAACATTGACCTTCGATCCTAAGTCGAGGACCACATAATCTGTATCATAATCTCCAATTTGAGCATTAAGGTGTAGTTCCTTATTTTTCCTTCTCTTTTTGGATAGTTGATGTACTGCTTTATTCAGTAGAGGATCTACCCTTCCTATCTCATACTATCTGATCAAATTTTGTATCTCTTGTACAACGCTCTCATCCTTTATCAAATTAATGCAAGTGCATAAGAATTCCATGAGATTACTTACCTCTTTTCCCTCGCCATTCGAAGCAGACTGATCAAATGCCAAGGGAATTCCACATTCTCTCACTTCTGGTTGTGCCTTTGATGACGAAGCCCGATCTCTTCCAAACTCTTTTCTTGCCTCTTCAAATGTCTACTTATCTCTCTTTGTATCAAACTCCCATGTCTTCTTTGCAGCTTTTCTAACTCCTGATTGTTTTGTAGTCTTCCCTGGAGTCACCATGTCTTCTCTTGTAGCAGCACCTCCTCTAGTGATAACAATGACTCTGGGATCTGCTTCGTGAGGTTCTGTTGTGATTAGTTTTACTTTTTGGTTCCCTCCTCATCTTTCCTGAAGTTTGCCTAACAACGCAAAACAATATTCTATGACATGTTCAAATGAATTGCAGTAATTGCAAGTGATACAAGGGTTCTGATAGTCCCTTGCCAAATGACCTGGTTGTGCATAGTTATAACAAATGATCTAACCTCGACCTCGAGCCATGCCTCCTCCTCGTCCACTTCCTTTGAATCCACCACATGGGTTGAAGTTTCCTCTTCCAGGGGAATTATAATGCGTAGTGTTCCCTTTTTGCTGTACTTCGCCTTGAATTTTGTAGATGTCCCTTGATCTTTCAAGAAAGAGGTTGTAATCTCTACATTCCTTCTCATCATGACCCACAGATTTACAGAATTTGCAGTAGAGGTTCGTAGGTGTCTAAACATACTTTTGCATGTAATAGAATTCTCCAGGGCGATGTCTATTTCTACATACCTTGCACCAAGGTAGAGTAACTTGCTTCAAAGGGCTCGGGGCTCCAGAAGCCAAGTATTCGTGAAATAGGGGACAATGCTCCTTGTCATGGCCTTCTATTTTGCATCTAATGCACCATATTTCTTCTCTCTTATCTTTTCCCTTATCTTTTTTCATATCTTCGACCTGCAGTGACAAGCTAGTTAGTTGACTCAAGATTTGACTCATACCTGAACTAGATTCTGCCATAGGAGTTGATTCAAGTTTCATGGTGATCTCCAATGCCTCAGTCTGCGAAGAAATCTTCTGCTACATCAGAGGGACTTTGATGTGTGGTAGGAGGGAAGAAATGAACCATTCCTTGTTTTGCTCATCTGGGATCTGAAAACTCAAATGACCTGTTAGGGTCTTAAACCTTTGATCAAACTCCCAAACAGGTTCAACTACTTTCTGCTTGATTTCTTTCAACTCTGTGATGCATCGCGATTTTGACTTGGGTTTCTTGAATTCAGTAATCAACACAGTCTTAATCTCATTCAGTGGTTTCGACTGGACAACTCCTTGGACGAACTTCATGTACTAACTCAGTGCGCGGTCTCCCAGGGTAGTACTAAACTGAGCTCGTTTAACATCTTCGTCGGTGACATTCTTAATACTCCATACAACTTCACATAGAAACCAGTGTTGGTCAGGATCCTCAGATCCATCTCCTCTAAATGTGGGTAAACTCATCTCATCTGCCATAGATATTCCTAAGGTTCCTGACTAAGTATGCACTGAACCACTTGTACCAATGCTCTAAGTGTTCTGATAACTTAGGTTACTCTGGTTACTTAATGATGTTAAAACAACAGGGGGTGTAATAGCACTTACTTCAATAGTCTGCGCAGACCTTGAAGTTTCTGACTCTTCTCGACGAGGTTCTTCAGTCTTCTCTTCTTCTTCCCTAGCGGACTCTGAATGTTACTTGTTTAGAAACTCTTCTTCTTTTCCACTATAGAACCCTTGTTCTTGTGCTGGTTCATGATTCTTCTCAAACAAGTCCACCAGAGGAACTTCTCTGAAGGTTCTCCCACTGCGCGTGTGTCTGACCTCTATGTCGTTGTCGCTGTTTGAATTTCTAAACATTAGCTCTCAGTCTAACCCACTACTGTATCTTAAAGATGTTCTTCTCATGCAATAACATCTTGATCTTCAACTTGAAAAAGTGTAAAAATTTTCCTCTCGACCCCTTAAAGAAATATCTCTCTGCTTGGATATATGACTCTACTCTATCAATAGAAAACTCGGTGATATACCCTCCAATGGTACTATCAAACCAATTATCTATTGCTCTTGACATGACGTTATCAACTCTCTTGACCTTCTTGATCAACGCTGACATCCAAACCACAGGTGGTCTAGATTTGATCTCAAACTAGGTATCTTCTAATCTGGCCAACCACTCGTATAGCTCCTTATGAATTCCTCCAAAGAAAATCTCGTGTATATTAGTAAAGATATACCTTCCCAACCAGTCTTATGTGCTCATATTAGGGTTCTTATTATGAGCTTCTTCGAAGTCCTTCTCTTTTTCTTCTATCCACTTCTGAATCTCTGTCTTCGATGGAAACCACCTTGACATTCCCTCAAGAATATCCTAGTCCTGACAACATAACCACTTGTTGGCACAAGGGTAGACCCAGGGTTCAACTCTAATAGCGCAACAACAAGCCCTAACTACTGGCCCTTTCGACAACAAATGCGAAGAATATGTAGTCTCACCCAAAGTATCAATAGGGGGTTGCAGGAAACAGGTGTCTACAACCAAAGGAAATGAAAGTGGAATCAAGGAAACCACACAGAGAGATCAGATTATTCTTTCTAAGCATAAGCCTACTTCACACAGTTATATATCATACCTAACATACTAATGCATGATCAGAGTAATAGAGGAAAGAAAACATCATCAATCACACACAACAACAGGATATACATGGTTCACCCTCTCCCTAGGGATACGTCCACAAAACTATGCTTTATAATATATTAGGTGAAAGATTACAGTTCTATCTGCACTCTTAGCTTGTAAATCTCTTTCTTTCTCTCTTCTCTCTATCTCCCTTCCCTGCGCACATAACTGGAAGGTTGATCTTCGCACCCAGTGGAAGATCTTATAATATCGAATGTCCTTACAACACAACACTTATCTCTCTACATTGACATCAATGAACTCATAACGAACACCCCATCGCAGGTCCTCTTGACCTTTATTTATACATTACAATAGCTCACCGATAGCCTTAGGCTGAAGCATAGGTGTCAAAATCCTAGATACCAAAACCCTAGGTGTCTAAAACCCTAGGTCAACTTGACCCACGTTTTCAGGGCTTCACTAGCCCATCTTTCCTTCCTTCTTGTGAGGTTCTTCAAAGCATCTACCGATGGATTTTTCCACTTGCTGAGTTGTCCACAATCCATATTCCTTAATGATCTGTCTTCCTCGATCTCCTCGCCCAACGACTTGGTCTCTCATACTTCACTCCATCTTTTCTGCTTCTTTAACCACTTCGAATTGATCTCAGTCAACCTTCCTTCCGCGCAGTTCGGATTTCTCCTTTTCTTCCATAACCAAGGGCCAACAGTACCCCTCACCACACAGAGTCTTCCTTGAATTCTATCACTTTCATGTGTGACCAAATAGTTAATTTTCAAATGCGAGCCAAGAGTTACGACATTCCTGAGCATTCTCGTGCTGCGATTGAAGCAACATCTTATTCCCAGCCCGGTGGCCCTCTTCAAATTGAGAATCCATATTTTGACGCATCGCTTTGCCTCCCCGAATTGTGATCTTTGATGCACGACACATAATCCCAATACTCATGCTTCCCAAAATTATAGTATCATGGAAGACTTGACCCATGAACCTTGTGCCATGTCAGCACTTGAAGTCCTCCAAAGCTACCCCACGCAGCGAAAAACCTTGTTGTCTTCTATAGGTGGGGTTACTCAGTCAGGTTACTCATAAGCTTACCCATCAGGTCGCCTTTCATATCATAGTGTGATTGTTGGGGAAAAACATCTGCCAGACAATGGTGGATGAAGGAGCTTCAATTTGCATCATGTCCATTTATTGTTGGAAGGCCCTTGTCTCTCCTAAAATCAACACTTATGCAACACTATTAAAAGAATTCGATGGACACATATTNCACCTTACCCATCGATTTAGGTGGAAATATTATCTCTGTGGCTGTATAGGTCATCAACACACCTATTTAGTACAATATGCTACTCTAGAGTACTTGGTTCTACAAGATGACTGTAGTTGTCTCGTCGGTCTTTACGGTCCTATGCTTCCCTCACGAAGGGAAAATTGTTACAATTGATCATCTTGCATTATGTACCCCAGACCTTCGATCCAATGTGGGGTCAAATGTACCCTTTGTCGGGATACCACCCAATAT
>SNQJ01S0231724.1:2264-14215 GCA_010110895.2 Picea sitchensis
TAAAAATGTGCTCACAATTCTAAATTTTATTCGAAGATTTCACTACTATGTATACACAAAATAAGTTGAAAATATGTAATATATCAAAACGATAAAAAAAAATTCAAATATAAATGATAGTTTTTTACCGTCCAATATAAATGATAGCTGAAAATTCAAATACCTCCCTCTGAGTCTAAGTGTAACTGAAATGTCATGTCAGAGGTATGATTAAGAGGTATGATTATAATTTCATTGGGAGTCTAAGTGTAACTGAAATCTTATGTCAGAGGTATGATTATAATTTCATCTGTCGATGCAACCGTCACAGTATACAATTTAATTGTAACTGTATACAATGTTAAGATCTAACGGTCACTGTATACAATGTTTTTTCTAAGACCTAGCAAATTCAACAGAGCGTTGAGCTGCCTTGTATTTTAAATTTATTTAATCATTTTCATGAATAAATTTATTGGAAGATATTAATATGTGTATCCGTAATATAAATAAAATGAAAATAATTTAAAAAAAATAAAATTACATAAATAAAATAATAAGTAATATAAATATTTAATAAAATAAAACAATTTAAAAAAAATAAAATAATATTACATAAATAAATAAAATGAAAATAATTTTAAAAAGTATATATTTAATATGTTTTATATAGTTATTTTTAATTTTTTTTGGAAGGCTATAAAATTTATTATAATTTAACGATCCATTTACATTGAACATAATAATTATTATTATTAGTTATATTTGCATTCATCATCATTATTCACTGAAAATCTCATCACTTAAAATAATCTAATAATGGTTTATAAGAACATAAATTAATGATTAGAATCCTGTGTTTTTTAATAACACTTGCCCATACTTCTATGAAACCAAATATCATCCCCAAACACAATTTAATATAATATTATACACATTAATTTGTTGTAAATTTTAACATAATAAAATTATATATTCCCACTAATTCATTTATTTATTTATGGAAGAAGAAGTTTAACCAATTTAAAAACAGTTTTAAGTTTTACTCCATAATAAAAATGGGTTAATTCTTTAAGAAAATTAGTATAAATTATCTTTGGAATTATGTATTTATTAATAACATTTAGCCATATTTTTATATATGAAACCAAATACTCTTCCTAATAATAATTTAACCTATATATTATACATATTAATTTGTTGTAAATTTTAACTTTAAATAAAATCATATATTTAATTTACACATGTATAATAAAAACAATTTAAATATATTAATTTTTTATTTTATTTATGTTAAACAATGAGATTTGTTATCTATAAAAAAAAATGATATATTCCTATTGGTTCAGTATATTATCACTTGCACTTGATATATTAGGTTCATTATATTACCAATATTAAATGAAGTTGAGAAGCTGGACTTGTTAACAACTAAAACATAGAGTAGATTAATTATTTCAATTTAACAACTAAAAAATAGAGTAGATTAATTATTTCAAAAATATTATAGGCCGACATTTATTGTTTTACAAGATAATTTTTTTTATTTTAATATGATTTCTAAAACATAATTATTTATTTATATTCAATTTATTGTTTTACAAGACAATTTTTCATATTTTTTTAGATTTTATTATGATTTCTAAAACATAATTTTTTTTTTTTAATTTCTATTTAATGATTTTTTTTATTTATAAAATATGATTTCTAATTTATAAATTATTGTTTTTTAATTGGATTAAATTTGAGTGGTTAGGAGGAACGATTGTTTTTTTTGTTTGCTAGTTCGAGTCTAGGGGTCAAAATCACCTGGGGTTCCACCTAGCCTGAGCCACACCAACCCTTAACATGGTTGGATTTTTTGTCCCCACAGGTTTCAAACCGGTGACTTAACGTAAAGGAGTGCCTTAATAGTGTCCTACACCCACGTTCAATTCACTGTAAGTGACATGTTGAGATGTTAAAGAGTGTATTATTGTAATAACTTTCAGCCCTAGTTAATTCATTTTTACAAATTATCTACTAATTTAATATTTTGATTTTCTTTTGAATGATAATTTATTGTTATTTATTATTTATTTTTATTTATAAAATAAGATGACCTATAATCTACAAATTATTCATGAATATTATTTTTTAATTTGTGGATCTTATCATGTGGACTAAGGACAAGTCCCATTCTCACTTGGATTCCCCATGTCAAGAGCATAAATTGAGAGGATAAACAAGATGAGAGGTCTCATCTCAAATCCCTCCACTTCGAGTTGGAGTAGCTCATATGATGTAGTGGTCCATATGGACACAAGTTCAAATGGATAATTCAAGAAGGTGAAGAGGGGCGATGTTGGAGGAATAAAAGTAATTGGGATCTAAATTGGTTCTGGCTCGATTTCCAAGTTTTTTCTCTTTGTCTTGATTTCAATTTTTTATATCTGGTTTGGTTCAAGAGCATGATGGAGTCAACAATCTTCATCTTCAATTGTTGAATTCTTATGTGCTAGTCATATAAGTTTCTTGTTATTTTTTTTTTCAAAGTATAAAATATATGTCCATGTTAATAGTAGTGATTTAGTGCAAAATTGATGCAATATCTTAAAAAACAATTGTAATTTTTGAAAAAAATTAAAATATTTTATATTTTTTTAAAATTAAAAAATATGTGCATAGTCTTGAATTTATGATGTCACATGTTAATATAGGATTTGATGACCTTAAAATAATAAAAATATATTTTTTAGCCTCTATATATTGGTGAAATTTAAACAAAAGAGATTTGTATTTTATAATTGGGTGAGTGCATGAATTTGCTTCTTAAAATTGTTGTAATAGGAACACACATTGATTGTCAATTTCAAATATGTGTACATATTCCTCTTACAATTTTTTTGGCCTTTTCCCAACCTCCATGCACTCCCCATGCTCTCTTCCAAGTTTCTTTTGATCCAAAATGAACTTGGACACAAACCGGTGGTTGCAGACCTCAATATTTAAGGATCAACAATTAAGGAAGGTTAGTAACTATGTAAAAGACAATGAAAAGTAAAGTGGAACACGACAAAGGAGAATAAAACATGAATTGATTAAAACAAAAAAGAATAGGAGAGAAGAGGTAGAGGAATGGGAACTTGAAGCTCTATCTCTTGGCCTTTCCATTACCTCATCTCTCCCTATCTCTTCTCGTACTTTCAGTCTCAAAGGGTATGTTTTCCAGGAGAAGAGAATGAAAAGGGGAAGAGGCTATGTGAATTATTGAACGAACATAGAGCCATGAACTGCATGGTTCTAGAGATTGCTAAAATAAGAGTACTAAACAACCATTGAATTGTTTTCCCCATTTGGGTTTCCACGGTAAACAAGGTCTGTTATACATTTTTTATTTGTGTCATTGTTTTACTATGTCAACTCATTTATATGTTTATAGTAGAGATTATCTTTGATATCAATGGTTTCCAATGAATAATGTGAGTGTAAATGAGTGGGATGTGGAATCAAACTTGTGTATTTATTACATTATTAGTTTCCCATGTCTAATAGTGATCCATATTTATGAGCGGAATGAAATGAAGCACATATCTATAACATTAACACAGAGAATCATAACAGAGATAGAGTGAAACTTAACTTCTATTAAATAAATAAACCTACTGAAATTGTAAAAATGTAAAATGAAACAATCTTGCTTGAATGGCAGTAACTAATCTCTAAGAAGAGATGTGGCGGCTATGCGCATTTTCTTGAGCACATTACAACAAGGCCTGTAGGCCTTTTTAGCATGAATAAGTAATCAAAAAAACCACAGACATCCAAAAACCTAACCCTAGGAGATGAAGTGCCAAAATTCATGTGGGCCTCGATGGGATAAGTTGGTACATCAACTTCTTGGGGTCGTACCTTTTGCATACGATATTCATTTTAGTCACACGATAGACTGCTGGAAAGTTCTATCTGAGGACTACACATGTTGTTGTCACACTCTAACTCTATTTACAATGTGATTGTGGCGAGCCCAAAAAACGTTGTTTAGGGCCTCAAAACAACCCTAAAAGTTTAGGACCCAAAAAGATAGAAAACAACTGCCAAGATGAAAATTGTATGTGAGCCAGTTGAAATAGGTGGGTGGCCACCGATATCCACCTATATAAATCTACCCCCCTTAGGAAGAAATGATCTCCATTGTATTGAGTTCCCCCATCAGATGAGAACATTTATGCTAAATTTGGCCCCGGGTGAGCCACTTGCCTTGGTGCAAGAGCTACTCCTCTTTGAAAACATGATAAAGATGAAGCTTCTATTGGTGAGTGTCATTGACCTGTATGTCCATGATATGATCAGTGGATTCATGTTCCATGTAGTTAGGGTTGAGCTTTGTTGGTGTCAACTATTATTCTATCTCCGAGGTATCCAATAATGGTGGAAAGTATGGTCAAAGGAGGTCCACATTAAACAATGGATGCAAACCAAGGAAACATTGAATGTTGAGATCAAAATAATTTTCACCCACTAGCTTAGTTATGCTGTAAGGTCCATAACAGAGTGGATAAAAATTTCGATGGAGTCCTATAAGGAGTTATTCCTACAAGGGTAACCAAACATTATCTCCCACCTAAAACTTGTGTGGCACCCAATGTTGATCATGACACTTCTTGTACTTGGCATTGGAGTTCTGCAAAATATTCTGAACTTGTTGGTGGATGTGATGGATTCATTCAATGAAATAGGTAGCTTTGTAGGCTTCGGTTTGAGAATGGGATGATTCTTCCTGTGTGGATGCAATTGGTAGTGAAACATCCATGAAAATTAATGGTTGAAATACCAATGCCACCCCAAAGGGGTTGTGGTCATTTGATAAATGTATGGATCTATTGTAACTATGTTGAACATAGGGATGACTCTCATCCTAGGTGCACGGATGCTTGGAATTGTACATGTGCAAGATATGCGAGATCATCCAGTTGACGACCTCAGCTTGGCCATCTGTTTTGGCGTGGAAGGCAGTGGATTCAATGAGCTTGGTTTCCATCAGGGACCAAAGGATTGAACAAAATGTGCTAAGGAAACAAATGTCCTGATCTTAGACGATGGTTTTTGGTATCCCAAAATGTACCTACATTCATTCGAAGAATATATTAGCAGTGGCCTTCACTGTGATGCTCTTTTGCAAGCGTTTAGAATCACTGTCTTGGAAAATGGATCAACAACCACAAAAATACAGTCATTTCCCTTCTTCGTTGAAGGAAGGCCCGAAATTTACTCCATCGAGATGGATTCCGAGGGCCTATCGAGAGTAGGCAGAGGGGTGTACGTGCATTGTTTCTTAATGGATGGTTTGGAAATGGTGCAGGTCGTGCAAGACCTGATATACTTGATGGCATCATGTCAAAGTTTCATCCAATAGAAATATTTTTGCAACACTACCACTATATTTTCTATGTCGAATTGTGATGCAACCCCCCCTTCTCTCCTAAGGGCTACGCGACCTCCTGGTCAAGGATATTCAACTCCGAGCCAAATTGTCTCTCTAATACCTTAATGGTCTCACTAGCGAATTAACACAGGTCGTCTTAGTTCTCTGGTGTAGGGTCTATGGCACCCGCGACCTCTTTTCGCAACTGCTGAACTCTCAGCTCTTAGGCGGTAGCTCTTTTCTCATTATCCCCTTGTCGCATGTGACCTCGGGCTAGGTCCTCACGTAAACACAAGATTTTGGGCACACCCAATAGTGGTTTGGGATCAACCGATTTTCTCCCCACAATTTATCTCCAAATGTCACGTACCTCTTCACTGATACCATGGTTACGATTGCAGCCCACCCTAAAAAATTTAACGTCCAGGCATTTTTTGGCCCCGTAATCGAGTGTGACCATCGATATTACGATCTTGATGATTCTTCTCGACTGACGACTGATATTTGTCTCTTCCAAACAAACGATTCAGATCTAATTCTCCCGAATTGGACAGTTGATATTTACTTCGGGTCTTTACCTGGAGCCCAAGGATTTATGCCACCTTCCCTCTGGATCGGACGATTGACGTTTACTTCTAGTCTTTATTCAAGATCCATAGATTTGTGCCCCCTATTATTTAGATCTGACAGTTCATATCTACTTCGGATGATCAGATGGTCCGAAATTTCTTTGGGACTTTGAAACTTTGGCAAGTTCCCTCTCTTGCATTTGTGAAACACTAAGGCTCGTGCACCTTGATTTGATCAGATGGTTGTTGGTCCTATGAATCGGTGATTCGGAGACCACTGTCACTCTCCCTCCTGAGCTTCTGACTTTATCTGACTTAAAATATTTTCTAAGTATCCAAAGGCCTCGGCCTTTGTTCCTCCTATGATTCCATCTCTTGGACCTCGTCTGCACTTCTGGAAAGCGCTATCCCTTCTAAGATTTCTCGTCTTCTTCTCTCTTGACTTCTTAAAGAGTCACTTTGACACTTAGTTGAATTTCGGATCTGTGCACTCCTTGTAACAGATTCTTACGCAAGTTTGGGTTCTTGCGGATGACTGTGCATGCCTTGCAGCAATCACTCTACAACCCTTGCAAAGGGAAAGTTCACGCTATCTCTTCTGAGATTTTGAGTTGAAAAAGACTTTGTCCATGCACTTTGTTGTGGACTGTGTGCACACCTTGCACAGAATCAACCAAGAGAAATGATTGAACTTATGCAAAAGTCTCACAATATCATATGCTCTAAATTCATTCATTCATTCATGAAAACAACAATAACAGGGAATTGCAAAACAGTCACAACACCATGCATTGGATCAATTTTTCTTTGTTATATTCATTTAATATTAAAATGGCTCCAGCTATGATCAAAACAACAACTAAAAACATAGAATTTCCTACTAACTCGAAGCAGCCCCATTTGGGCATACAAAACCTCTATTTATCTCAGAGGATCCTTAGGGTTCCCCACCCGACTACTCGTCTACTCGAAACAAAAAACCTAACTTCTACCTAAGTTCAGTTACATTCAAGTCTAGGAGTGAAACTCCTAGATCACTCATGATCATAAGCTTCCAAGTGCTTGATCTTCTTTCATTTTTCCAATCAGCTCCAAAAGATTCGCAATAACTCCCAATGTTTTAGATTCCAAAATGATCCTCGGGCGCTGAGTTGTCCTGGCACGTGTGCTCACTGATGATTCTCCTACATCATTCTCCTATGGACAAAAAATTATGGACTCTTTTCCATGAGCTCCTGCACCGACTTTCCATGCTTCTGGATATCAACTTCATTTTTCCAATTGGCATATTCTATTGGGTGTCCCTTCAACTTGAACAGATATTCAAGATGGGTCTTCCTCCTGGTCTTCTTTCTAATCCTCTGATCAATGATCTTCCCCATGTGCAGTTTTTCTGCTATAGGAGTTTGCTTGTCCCACCGAATCTTGTCTTGAACTTGTGATCCCTCTGAGTCATATTCCCTGTAAGGGTACATGTCTAAAAAATTGAATATGGAATATATGCCCACATCATATGGAAGCTCAGTCTCATAGGCGTTTGAACCAATCTTCCTTAATATTTTACATGGCCCTATCTTCTTCATCTTCAACTTGTTATATGTTCCCCTAGGGAAACTTTCTTTCCTGAGATGTGCCAGAACTTGATATCCTACTTCAAATTGAAGTTCTCTGCGATGTTGATAAAATTTGCGCTTGTAGTCTTGGTTAGAGCTCTATAACTTTCCTCTTATCGCGTTATGGAGATTTTGCATTTATGCAGCAAAATATTATGTTCCAGCGCTTCTGATCTCACTCTCATCCAAGTCTCTCAACTCAGATACTCCCCTGGGTTGCATTCCATACAGTATTTGGAATGGGATTTTTCCAGTGCTCCTGTTGGGTGATTCATTGTATGCAAATTATGCTTGTGGAAGAATTTGATCCCACTGATTATGATGCTCAGTGACTAGACTCCTCAATAAGTTTCCCAAACTTCTTTTTACCACCTCAATATACCCATTTGTCTGAGGGTGATAAGCTGAGCTGAATGAAAAATATGTCCCCAACTTATTCCAAAGTGTTCTCCAAAAATTACCAACAAATTTAGTGTCTCAATCTGAGACAATGCTCTTGGGTAGTCTGTGAATTCTCAAAACTTCCTTGAAAAAAAGTTTTGCAACATGTGTTGCATCACTGGTCTTATGGCATGGGATAAAGTGTGGCATATTTGAAAATATATCCAACACCACAAATATGGAATCACATCCTCTTTGCGTTCTTGGTCGTCCAAACACAAAATCCATGTTTATTGCATCCCAAGGCCTCTCTGGTATTGTCAATGGTTGATACAATCCAGTTTTCTGTCTTTTTCCTTTTGCATGTTGGCAAATTCTTCATCTGTTCACAAAATTTATCACTTCTTTTCTCATACCTGGCCAATAGTATGAACTTATCAACTGTGAAAATGTCTTATCATGGCTGAAATTTCCAGCCAATCCCCCACTATGCTTTTCCTTAAAAATCTTATCCGTCATTGAGCATTTTGGTATGCACAACTGATTTCCCTTGAACAACAATCCCTTTTAAATCATGTACTCTGTCCACTGGCTCATGTCTCTCAACAAAGGATTCACACATGCTTCGTATGCTTCCTTTAAATATAGATCATCACGATACATATCCTTAAGGTGTTCAAACCCTAAGGTCTTCACCTGAAACTCCTGTAGAATCAAACATATCCTGCTTAATGCATCAACAACTTTGTTAGCATTTCCAACAATATGTTTTATGACAAAAGTAAAATTCTACATAAACTCAATCCACTTTGCATGCCTCTGATTCAATTTTTCCTACCTGGTCATGAATTGTAAAGCCTGGTCATCGCTATACAAGACAAATTCATGTGGGACAAGGTAATGTGTACATTTCTTCAAGGCTTGAATTATGGCATAAAACTCGTTACCATATGTGGAGTATTTTCTCTTGGTCTCATTCATCTTCTCACCAAAATAGGCAACCGGTCTATTATCCTAGCTCAAAACTGCTCCCATTACAACTCCACTTGCATCACATCTCACTTGAAATGTCTTTCATAAATTTGGTAAGATTGGAATTGGTCATTCTGTTATTTTCTCCTTCAATATCTTGATGCTCCTCTCGGCCTCCTCTGTCCATTTAGAATACTTGTGCTTCTTCTTCAATGTATCCATCATTGGTGCACAAATTCCACTGAAGTCTTCGATGAACTTCCTATAGAAACTTTCTAATCCGTGGAAGCTTCTTAACTCAAAAATACTCTTTGTTGATGGTCATTCTTTGATTGTTTTCACCTTCTCTAGATCCATCTTCAGTTCATTTGAAGAGATCACAAAACCCAAGGAAATGAGTTTTGTCTTCATAAAAGAGGACTTCTTCAGATTTATTAGTAGTGTCTCCCGTTGTAGTCTCCTCATCACTAATGTCAGGTGTCTCAAATGATCCTCTTTAGTCTCGCTAAAGATCAGTATATCATCCAGATATACAACCACAAACTTGCCAATGAAATCTTTCAATATTTTATTAATCAACCTCATAAAAGTACTTGGGGAATTTTTTAAGCCAAATGGCGTAAAAAGCCACTCATGCAAACCTTAATTTGTCTTAAAGGCTGTATTCCAGTCATCACCATCTCTCATTCTTGGCAAATGAAATCTATACCTGATGGTGATCTTGTTAACGGCTCTTGAGTCTATACACATTCTCCATCCTCCATCCTTCATTAGACTCAACATAGTTGGTACTGCACATGGACTCAAGATCTCTTTGACCAAACCCTTGTCTAAAAATTCTTGGACTTGGTTCTTTACCTCCTCATTCTCTCAAGGTGTCAATCTGTATGATGCTTTGTTTGGTAGACATTCTCCTGGTATCAAATCAATATAATGACTGATACTTCTGATAGGTGAAAATGAGTTAGGGAGCTCATCCACCACTATGTCAACAAAATTGTCCAACAATTCTTGAATTTCTTCAAGCAAATCATCCATCAAAGTACTTGTAAGGACAACTCTGGGTTTCGTCACCATAGAAAACTGCATCTCTTGCTATTTCTTGACTTCTCTTAGGAGTTACTTCCCACTCATGAGAAGTATGCTTGTGTGGGCTTCCTCTTTCACTTTATTCTCCTCTATTGACAACAACATGTGTGTCCTACCCTTCTTATCCAAGGTGTATGTAAGAAAACACAACAATTTCCATAATGAAGATGAATCAAATAGTGCAAAAGATCAAGTGGTACCCAGAAAGAAAAATTGTAATAGGATATTTAGGGTGTGTTGAGTGCTCAACATGTTCATGTCACCATTCCATCGATCCTCTCCTCCATTCAGTCCTTGATACCCAGTTGATCAATATGATACCACAAATCTCTTTGCTTCTTGCAGTCATGCCCCTTTCCTGTCAATGTCAACACCAGTTTCCAAGAAGGTGGTAGTATCTTGTCTCTCATTCCCTTATTAATGAGCAACCACAGATGACACAAAAATACTCTTCATCACTTTTTGATGTTGTTGACCCCCATGAAATTTGACTCCAACAAAGCTTTATGTTACGATATGTCTTACTATTAGACCATTGTAGTTTTTAGTAATCACTAAATACCTCTAAATTTTGTTGTCCATCAATGCCTCCAAGTTGTTCATTCCTCAATTCAGATCCCATTCAGTAATTAGAACCATCATCTGTCATTTTTTGATGCCCGCAAGGGAGCTACAAACATCTACTTCATAAAAAATATTCAGTTTCGATCGTTTGATTTATGGTTTCATGACATGAGAATGGGGCATGCCCGCCTCATTTTTACTCAGATATATATTTCAGTTTTCATAGAATACTTGGTTCCCATCAAGATCCCATTTTTCTCCACAATATCTCTCCTACAATCTTCCTCAGATATCAAATACAACTCTCCTATTCACAAGATAAGCAATGATGTATTTTGTCTATACGTATGCTCCTAACCTAACACATCATGGGGCATATGTTATCATCATAAAATTTCTCACAATAAATATAGACAATCGTCGAAGAAAATATCAACACAAACATAACATAATTCTAGCATTTATAGAACCCACTTTAACAAGATGACAAAAGTACACAAAAAAAACCATAAATTTCTGCACGTTTGCACCAAAGTTAGTGCACACACATTTGCAATGATAAGGAAAGAACTGAATGCACACTCTAGACAGCTTGTGAAAATGTCATTGATTCAAAGTGAGTCGACGTGGAAACGATACATTTATGAATTTGTTCAGGCCTCAACCACTTTTAGGCTAAAGTGACCGACCCCAAATTTCATCTTGGGATGAATAAAAGGATGAAATGTATGTCTAAATTCCTCCCATTCACACTTGGAACATGTTATGAAAAATCTTTCTACGCTCTTGTAAATACATGGCTATTGTATGCTAACAAGGAAGGAATTCATTGTATTGTTATCTTTCCCATTTTATCTTAGAGAAGCCATTAACTCTCTTGAGAACCTATTGATGAATCATAACATTTGGTAAGATTCTCACCTCTTGAGAAGATTGACCAATAAGTTCTTCACCATTGTTAGACAAGAGAGTCAAGCTCTATTTTTGGGGAACTCAAGATCCCTCCCAACGAGGAATAGGGGATCCATAGTCCCACTTTTCTCCTTTGGTGTTCTCAATTCAAATGTCACTTGCCATTTGGGTAGTTATCTCTTGTGTCGATTTCATGCATATTTTAGAATTTACATGTGCTTAGTTCATTTTCATTTCTTGGTTATTTTCTTGGTTATTTACTATCTTGTGTATTAAATAATCTACTAATCATTTATGTGTTGTATTTATGGTCCAACAAGGAAGTTAAGGGTCCTCTTTTTTCTCAACCAAGTGACCAAAAGGACCCAACACTCTCTCTCTCTCTCCCTTTCTCTCATTCTCTCTCCCCCTCCCTCTATTCATAAACCCTTGCCCCCTCTCTCCATATATCTCTCACCTATATCGCTC
>SNQJ01S0231725.1:0-14177 GCA_010110895.2 Picea sitchensis
ATTTTTTGAATTCAATACTAGCTTTATTTTTCTTTAGATCTAAATAAAAGTGTTGTTATATAAAACATACTAGAAAATTTTGAGGATAGGTTGCCTGACACTTCGAAGGCAACCAAAGCAAGGATTGCCAAACATGGCCAACACAAGCTAGACCCGGGCGACTACTTTAGGTTACAATCATGAATCGTAAGTGTTACACATCAATATTACTCGATTTGATAAATGTTGCATGTTCCGTTCAACTGTCGTAAGTGTCGCATGTTCCTCACAACTGTCGCAAGTGTCGCATGTTGTTCACAAGTGTCGCAAATGTCAAACAAAGCATACTTCCATGATGAAGACACCAAGGATACACTTAGAATACCTCAAACACCTAATTTGAAGGAAGAAGGATGGTTAATTAGAGTCAAGAATATCTTACCACCTGAAAGGAGCTCTCAAACTAAGGTTTTAGAGGAGAGCGCTCCCCTACATCAGCCTTAGGAGCACTGGCACTCCCCTACAAGGTGTTGGGGAGCGTTATAACACCAAATCACCCCTCTAAAGGAGCACTACAAGTCTTTGAAGTGCTGGCACTCCCCTTGAGCCTACTAGGGAGCGTTATAGCGCCCTGATGCCCCTTTTGAGTGAGCGCTTCCTAATCTGGGCAGTAGTTGGTCTGTTGAGGAGAATAAGGGGAGGATATTTCAAGTTTGGAAGGAAGTTGCATTCAAATTCTTAATTCAATCATGATATTAGGAGAAGATCCCTGATCTAAGGAGCGAATTCCTCAACCTACCCTAAAGATACCTCAAGAGGTTAAGCCTCTCCTAACCTATATAAGCAAGCTCTATGATGGTGGAAAGGGGGAAGAATTGCAAGCATGAAACCTATGATCTCATAGGAAACACATGGTGAACTGGAGGAGAGTAATTAGTGAAGTTACTGTCGTCTGGATCGTGGACCTTTTGAGCAAGGGTTAGACAAAGGGGACTTGACGAAGCTGTCACATTCGCATCCACGGTTGTAAGCTACTTCTATCATTGTTCTCATTAATATGACACGCTTGGCCTATTTCTTTCTAGTTTGTGTTTAATTGTACATGAACTTATCTCTGATAGATAGATCTATTTTCGAGCTAATATCAATCGAGTAGGAAGTGATTATACTATTGTTTGTCTATAGGTCTCATCGAGGAGCGAAAGATTGGAGCTCAACTCGGAGCATGTAGGGACAAACGTCAGTAAAAAGGTACTTTTGTTCTCCTTCCTCCTCATGCATTAGTTTGTATAGATCTAAAAGGAATTTAGTTTCCACGTTAAGCATCTTTTGTCTTAAGAGTTAAGAGTCTAGCTCTCAAGAGGAGATCTACCTATCCGCAGGGAGATTTTCCTTGAACAGAAACTGGTGACTCCACTGGGGAGTCCTCGAATCGAAACCTTTTTGTTTTGATTTCTCCTCATAGACCTTGTCTTACCCCTTGATTTTTTTTAGACCTGGTTCACCCCTTTTGATTGATTTCATGAGTTGATTGACTCCCTACCCCATCACACTCAACTTGATTGACAAGACTAGACTGCAATTTTTTGATTTTTTGATATTTTTAGGAGCTTTATGAACCTGGCACCCCTGTGGCTATGTTGACAGAGTACCAACGCTCCCTGATTGTCTAACACAGAGCGCTATAAAGCTTGGTTCCCTTTACACCAGACCACCAGCCCTCTTTTGGCAAAAAACCTTTCCAATTTTTTTTTTTTTCAGGGTCTAACCTCTGTGTTTCACTTGCTGAGCCTCTCTGTGAGTCAATCCTCCTTCCCTTTCAACTTTTGACATCCTTCCTTCTGAGGAACAAATACCTTGCTATTTAGATTTTTTAGCCTTCTTCATTATTGTTGAGTTTTTCTGTTGTTTGGAGTTTGAAACCAATGCACTGTCTTTCTCTCCTTTTTGGCTAAGCGAGAAACTCTGGTGAAGAACATCAGAAGCCTATGAATCTCTTCATTTGGTTTTAGTTAAGGTCATTTTTCTTCGACATTTCTTTTGGTGTGAAGTTATTGATTTTCTTTGTTTTCTTTTCTTTTGCTTCTTGTTTTTTATCACAACAAGAGGGTGTATTGTTTGTACGAAACCTGCTTGTGTTGATCTGAGTTTCCTTGATCCAAAAGGATAATTGGCAGGAAAAGTGTTGTTTCGAATTAATCATTATTCTCATAAAAAAAATAAAGAGACATATTCATGATTGATTTTGCATATTAGAAGGTATTTTCAAAAAAATTTAGCACCACATCGGATTTGATTGAAGAAAATTTGTTTGAGGGCATTCCTTATTAGTGCTTGTTAGTGAAAATAACTCTCTCTCTCTCCCTTAAATAGATGTTGATCAAAAAGAAATGACTGCTTATCATATTTGATGCATTTTTGGGGGATTGAGTCATCATTCCATCTGTTTCACTTCCATGCACCCCTTTTGAGTAAAGAACAGCTATAAAATTAACGCTAATTAAAAACTATCTAGAACATTTTCTTTTCTAGGATCCTCCACCAACAGTAGACTAGGATTAGTATTTTGGATTAGGCTGTGAGCATAACTCTCCAAAGTTTACAAAACAAACATTAGCATCCTGAGCTAGGGAGAGTCAAATCCAATTGTCGTATAAGTCTGCCTAGGATCCCCCTCTCACATAGGGGTTACGCACGAGGTCGCATTCGGGAGAGCTACAGAGATTATCCCTCCATGGTTTGACTGATTGTAGTGGTCATATCATATTATGGGGATCGCTTAAAGGTATACCCATAAGGTTGAGTGGAATCCTTTCAAGTTGATTTCGGGCTAGATACCCTACCCGTACGTTCGGACTGGACTGTCGACTGTTCCCTCCCAGGGGCTGACTGGGAATTGGTAACCTTAGTGGCCATAATCTTTAGGGTCTTACACAAGGTGATAGTGAAGGGAAGTGTCACTGTACCTGGAGCAGACATTGGTAAAACTCACTCGGGCTCCTTGGAGGGTAAATCCACAATTACTGCGTGGAATCTTGCACCAAGGCATAAGTCCGTTAAGCAGGTCAACATTGTAACTGTTCCACCATATCCCCGCCCCTTCTTGACTTGATCACACAATGTTGGATTTCATCACCAAATAGTACGGTCATCGAGAGAAGGTCCTATTTGCTTGGTTGTGATTCCTAGATTCTATTAGCGTATGCTCTTTCTTTTCGGTAGTTGGCCATAGATTTTTTCCGTCGACTCTTTTTTGCCAACATTGACCCTCCACGCTGTTCACGGAGGCTACAGGGACTTCCTCCAGAAAATATGGAAGGGAACACCCCTTTACCCCCTCATTCTATGGAGGAATCTCCTCAACAGAGTGAGGTTCAAGACACTACGACCTCCCAAGAAGAAGTTCCCACTCCTTTAGAGAATTTTTGAATTGTTTTAGAGTCTCTGGAAGATTTTCGCATTCCGGAGGGATATGAGGAACGTGTTCTCCAACTGAATTCATCCGGTGAATTTGTCGTCATCAATCCTTCTGACATTCTAACTGGGTCTCATTCAAACCCTTTAGTCGATGACCCCTTTTGGACCACAGACATTGTTCGAAGTCCACAGCGCATGGTGTGACATATTTATGGAGCAGGAATAGATGTCGACACGCCTATCACCTACACCGTACCCCTAAACCATTTTTCTAGTACTACCATTTTTTCAGCCACACCATCCGTTGGTCTGAACACATCGTTCATTGGCCCAAGGTCCACTTTTTCTCTCCAGACGGCCCATTCTACAATGGTCTCTCACATTCTGACTATTCCTGCCAGTAATGCGGTGGCTAGCCAAGCTACAATTGGTACACCTGTAACACCTAGACCTTCGTCATCACTCCCTTTTGGGTACAGAGCATTGAATTCTTCCACTGCCACTACTACGCAAGTTATGTCGGGAAGTTCCATACCTATACAACAACCCGGAGGGATCGGTCTCGGTGGTCTTAATCCGTTCAGCGGTACTGATCAGTCATTTATGTCTGGTTCTAAAATTCCAGGAACTCTACCTCAAGCTGGGGAGCATCCTCCCATAGGAGGACAACTTCCATTTGGAGGGCACCCTCATGCTGGGGGGCAGCCTCAATCCGGAGCTTACCATCAACCGTACGGACAAAATGTGTCTACCACACCCAATCCGTGGAACATCCCTTTTCCAGGAAATCCACAGTTCTCAGGGTGACACAATCCTCAAGCTCCACAACAACCTCCTTATGGAAAAATTCCAAATCCATCTTATAATCCTCAAAACCCATCCGGTTTTCCTCCGCTCGCACATGCTTCTCAAAACACCTCAAATCCTATGTACCCTGGTCAACACCAACCTTATACAAGAGGGCCCACTAGTTACAATTATCCGCATAACCCAGTATATGGCCCTACTGGTGTCCCCATGACACACCAGTATTACCCACAAGTTAACCAACAACTACCTTTCCTAGCAACTCTGGACCTTCCAGACTTGTCTCGGTTAACAAAAGATCCTATTTTTCATTCTCCAGTTTGGCCATCTATTCCAACTAAACTTCCTTCCGATATTCCAAAATTCGACGGAAAGTCCAGAGAAGACCCAAACAACCATGTGATGAATTTCCATTTGTGGTGTTCATCCAACTCCCTCATGGATGATTCTATACGTTTCCGTCTTTTCCAACAAACGCTTACGGGTTCTGCAGCAAAATGGTATATTGAACTACCACGCGCTTCTTTTCACGATTTCAACTCCCTTGCCATGTCCTTCCTTACACATTTCCAACTGCCCATTCGATATGAGATGGGTACTGAACTATTGACCTCCCTTCGTCAGACAACCTCCGTACATATATCTAATAATATTCATGAATGGAGACAACGACGAAGGCTAATCAAAGCAGTCATTCCTGACCAATTATTAGCGGAATGGTTCACCAAATCACTGTTACCCCAGATCGCTCGTGATGTTGCCATGGGTGGTGTAGTCACCGAGGAAGAGGCTATTGCTCGAGCCTAGTACTTAGATTTGGTTTATTCGCAGTCTGGTACTCTGTACGAGTTGATACCAAATGTTACCTGTGCCACTAATGATCCATCCAAACCGTCATCTACCTCACACACGGATGGAGTCATTGGCTCCGTCAAAACCCAATCTCCTTCACAGTCCACTGGAACAATCCAGCGGTCCACTCCGATGCCTTCTCCCAGTTCGACTGCACCCTCTTCTACCCCCCCTCAAACTTAGGTCTCTGAGGTAAATGTGTTCCAATCGACCCCTTCACAACAACTTGGGGGAAAGAAGAAAGCAAGAAATAAACCAAAGAAAAACAACAACAATGAACAACCAAAAAATAAACCTCAAACCCCTATTGTCGAAAAACAACCACAACGAAAACTGAAATTCCCATGTCTCATTTGTGGTGATGATCACTACACCCGAGACTATCCACATCGCGATGAAGTGGCCAAGATCTTTAAGGGAAATTTGCAACCCGCTGTGCTCACCCAACCTTTTCCATAGCAACAATATTTGGTTGCTCAAACCCCCACTCCAAGGGGCAGTTCTAGCCAACCCCATGATGAGTATTTGACAAGTGACCACATTTACATGTTTAACGGGGTTAATCTAACCACTCGCACTATGACATATGACACACCAATTAAACCTGATAAGCCGAAGACTACTAACGGTTCCGTATCGGACCCATTACCATCTTCCGTTAGTCCTCCATATGCTAGCCCTCCATATGGGCCACTTCAGATTGGGAAACCTTTGTTTGAATCCATTTTACACCCCCCTAAGAACACTATCTGGAATTCTACCTTTAATCCTAGTTCACGGGCTGCCCAAAACTACAACATTGTTGAAGATTTGGCTCAAGCACCGTGTGCTATGTCTTCTTTGGAAGTTCTACAACACTGTCCTAGCCAACGTAGAACGCTCTTAGCTGCCATCGATGCTTTCGATCCTGAGTCATCAAATAACCTCACGTTTAATCTGGATGATCATCAACCTCGACTCTCTCACCAACTAGACTTTCAGATCGATGTTGTTGTTCACAATCAACAAATCCACCGAACTATCTTGGATGAGGGAGCCTCTACTTGTGTCATGTCTTTAGCTTGTTGGAAAGGCTTAAAATCACCTTCCCTTAAAAAATCCCCTATGATGTCACACGCTTTCGATGGGCGAGGTTTTCATCCTCATGGACTGTCACAATCCTTAGCCCTTCAGTTGGGCGGCAAAACTGTTACTGTTGATGTCAAGGTGGTCGATTCCCCCCTCGATTAAAACCTACTACTTGGAAGAAGTTGGTTCTATGATATGACTGCCATCTCCTCGTCGGTGTTTCGATGTGTACAATTCCCCCATCAAGGCAAAATTGTCACTGTCGATCAACTCAATTTCTGTACACCCGACGCTCACGCCCCTGTCACCAACAACATTCCTTTTTTGGGAGACCACCCAGTTACGTATGAAAGCATTGGTGTTGGCTTATTGAAATATTCTAGCCTAATGGGTACCTTCCCTACACCATTTCCACCCGCCACGCATCATATTTCCACCGTCAATATGATCTCGACTATGCCTTATCAATCTTTGGAATCATCTGATCCTTGGATTGTACCTAGTCCTATGGAATTCGATGTGCTCGGTGACACTATGCCACTTAGCCCATCCGAGGCCGCATACGTAGCTATTCAATCTGCCTCTCCCTCTCTGGACAACCCACATTTATTGACACCTGATGCCTACTCGATGCCCTCATGGTTGGATTCCCTATCATTTGCAATCGATTACATTTCCCAAATTTTCCCTTCCGATGAATCTATAATATAAATTCTTAGTATTGACGACGTACCTTGGGATGATAACTATCATCGATCCTCTTTTCTTCCGCCTTTGGAAGAAATTCACCAAGACATACACTCTGTCTTCCCTCCTGATGTTACCAATGCTCCACAATCTCCCATCCTCACACAAGATACTCTTTCTGAGGAGAATATGGGTAATATCTCTATTGCGATCGTTATTGATATTTCGATCAAAGAAGGCGTTGTGGAAAACATTAACCTTGGTGCTAATTGCACACCTGAAGAAGTGGTATCTTACACCGCTCTGTTTAAATAATTCCACGATGTCTTCGCTTGGAGCTAAGAGGAAATGCCAGGGATCGACCCTTCGATCGTCATGCACGAAATCAAGACTTACCCTGGCGCGAAACCTATTCAACAAAAACTCCTCCCGGTTCATCCCAAGAAAATCGTAGCTATAAAGGAAAAAGTTGAGAAACTTTTAAAATCTGGATTTATCTATCCCATCCCTTTGACAGAATGGGTCTCCAACCTTGTTCCGGTTGCCAAAAAGCAAGGGACCATCCGTGTTTTTGTTGACTATCGGGATCTCAAAAAATCTTGTCCAAAGGACAACTACCCTATGCCCTTCATCGACCAAATCATCGATAATTGCACTGGGAGCATAATCTTCTCTTTCATGGATGGCTTCTCCGAGTATAACCAGATTGAAATTTTACCTGATGATCAACATAAGACAACCTTTATCTGCCCATGGGGAACTTTCTCCTATCGAAAGCTACATTTTGGTCTCAAGAATGCTGGTGCTACTTTCCAGCGGGCCATGTCGTACACTTTCCACGATATCAAGCATATCGCATAACCTTACCTCGATGACTTACCTGCCCACTCATCCAATTGATCCGATCACATTGATCACTTATGGGCTATTTTTCTCCGATGTTGGTTCTACCGTATCTTCTTGAACACACATAAATTCATTTTTGCTGTCGAATCTGGTCGACTCCTCGGTTTTATTGTCTCCAAAGATGGGATTAGGGTGGATCCCTTAAATATTAAGGCTATTCTGGCCTTACCCCCACCTACTAATTTAACCCAACTCCAAAGTTTGCAAGGAAAAGAAAACTTCCTTCTCCGTTTCATTTGTAACTACGCTGAGATAACTAAAGGATTCATGTGGTTGTTGTAGAAAAACACCCCTTTCATCTGGGATGACATCGCTCAATGGTCATTTGATGCTCTCAAGCATGCTCTGACCCACTCACCTTTGTTACATCCTCCAAAGTATACAAAGGACTACATCCTTTACTTAGCTTCCTCCACTTCCACTATTGCAATGGTGTTAGTCCAGGAGGACCCTAACGGTGAAGAACATGTGATCTATTACCTAAGCAAGATTCTATCTAGACCCGAACTCCGATATTCACATGTAGAGAAACTGGCTCTGGCAGCCGTTATTGCTGTCCAAAGATTCCACCATTACATATTACTACGCACCACCACGGTGATTGCGGACTCAAACCCCATGTACCACGTCTTGACACGTCAAGTGCTTGGGGGAAAATACTCTAAATGGATCGTCATCTTTCAGGAATTCAATCTTGAATTTACAAAGTCCAAAGCCAAAAAGTCCCTGGTGTTTGTGGAGCTCATCTGCGATCTCCCCCATGCTGATGAAGACATTGAACCTAGAGATTCTCTCCCTGACGAAACTCTTTTCCTCATCAGCACATCTGATCCTTGGTACAGAGACATCCTCCTTTACCTCCAAACCCAATGCTTTCAGCCTAACATTTCCCTTGAAGATCGTCGACATATTCGCCACCATTCTCATTGTTATCTTATCATCGGTGACACCTTGTATTGTCGTGGTATCGACACTATCCTTCGACGATGTCTAATTCATGTGGAGGCTAAACACGTTCTGAATGATTATCACCTTGGCGCCTGTGGCAGTCACCTTTGGGATGGCCACAGCCCAAAAAATCCTACGTACCGACTATTGTTGGCCCTCGATTTTCAAAGATTGCATCGAGGCAGTCAAAAAGTGCCCACCTTGCCAAGTTTTTAACAACAAGGCAGGCACCCACCCTACTACGTTGCACCCCATTATTGCCATCGGCCCCTTTGGAAAATGGGGTATCGATTTTATGCAATGTAAGCCTAACTCAGTCGGGGGGCACGGTTATATAATCGTTGCCGTCGACTGCTTTACCAAATGGGCTGAGGCTATGCCTACCTTTCTAAACGATGGTCATACCACAACTCTGTTTCTTTTTAACCACATCATAACTCGTTTTGGTGTACCACGCTCCATTTTCATTGATCACGGTTCACACTTTAAGAACCAAATGATGAGTGAATTGCATGTCAAATTGGGTTTTCACAATGAAAAATCATCCCCATACTATCCTCAGGCCAACAGACAAGTTGAGGCCATCAACAAGGTCCTCAAAACCATGATTCAATGCATGGTAGGGGCAAACAAGACATCCTAGCATCTACAACTTTTCTCCTCTCTCTAGGCTTACCGTACTTCCGTGAAAACTGCAACTGGATTTACTCCTTTCTAGTTAGTATATGGCATCGAAGCCGTTTTACCAATCGAGTGCGAGATTCCATCTTTGAAACTTAAAGTAGAACTCCTACCCCATACTTATGTTGAAGAAGAACATTTCTTATATCTATCCAAACTGGACGAAACACGTCGTGATGCCGCTCTCATTAACGAGGCACATCAGAAATAGATAAAAAATCAATACGACAAATTCGTCCATCCTCGGACTTTCGCAGAAGGAGACTTAGTCCTCGTCTATGACCAGGCTCATGACAAATTAGGGACAGGTAAGTTAGAACCTCTGTGGTATGGTCCTTACATTGTGAAACGTGTTCTACACAGAGGTGCCTACGAGTTAGTTGATTATGATGGAATTTCCCTAGGAGAGCCCCAGAATGGGCTTTATCTTAAAAAGTACTATGCCTAGATCACCCAGCATGTGTACTTTGTATATTATTGTATTTTAGTTTGGTGTGTCTGTTTCTTTCGCGTGCTCGAGTCTTTACCTTTTCCACTCATACTGTGTCTTGTGTTTTCATGTCCATATGACGTCTTCCTTTCCTATCTTTGTCGGGTTTGCAGATGGCGCTAGTCGACACACCCGGAACATTGCTTCGGCAACATGGGTCATTTACCAATTTGATGAGGTGGTGAGTTCAGGAGGTATTTGCTTAGGACCAATGACTAATAACATGGCAGAATATCATGCTATCATCAGACTTTTGACCCAACCCTCCTCCCTAGGTATCTCTCGTATCATTGTTTACTTAGACTCCCAACTCGTGGTTTATCAACTCAATCGAATATATGCTATTCGTAATGCTATCCTTCTACGTCTCCATCTACAAGTTCATCGTCTCGAACAAATGTTTGATTACATTGAATATAGACATATTCCAAGAGAAATCAACAGTGTTTTAGATTCTTTAGCTAATTACATCATGGATCGGTATCTTGCCCATATATAAGATTTCATAAAGGAAAGCAAAATTGTACATCACATGTAAATTAAAACACATCACATTAAAGGCATCATCATGTACAAATCATTTGGCACTGTAAAAACTCGGAACTGTATATATATACATAGCATGACTGAAAATGTTTTGATTACATCAAAAAAGTATTTAGAAGAGCAAAATGTTGGGTCTTTACACCCATACAACATCGTCTGACAATTCATACAAAATAAGATCACTAGAGAGACTCTAATCTCCCTGCACTACATTGTGCTGAGAGTAACATATCACTGCACGCACTACGCGTCTCAGTAGAGAATTGACATTTCCTGGCACTCCCACAGTGTGCCTCTGCAGATGTAAAGGCACTTCTCCCCTCCGTAAAGGAGGAATGCCCATCGTGAGGCCTTGAAGGTTTCTTTCAACCTCCTAGAGACCTATCACTGGTGCCCCCGGATCTGCTACAACCGGAGCACCCCCATGACATGCTGGTATCGGTATCTCAGTCGGGCACATTTCTCCCTTGTCTGCATGTTGAAAACAATACATCTTTTAAAAACTCTTCTACATACCCAAAAAAAATTAAAAAACTTAAAAAACAAAAACTAGACAAGGTGTTGTTCAATCTCTTACCCGACGCATCCAAATCTTCCCCCGCGGGTAGAATCAAATCCATGCTCCAGTGAAAATCCACCTTAGCATATGGGAAGTATTCTATCCAGAGATACTTCCGTCTCAGCCAAGCGAAGAAGTCACCAGTGAAACGGAACTCTGACTCTGCTACTAGCCTCGGAGACAGCCTAGTCCACCTCTCCATCCATGGTTCTTCCACTAGTCACACTGCCAGTGCTATCTAAGGTTGCATCTGGGGGATGCGCTCTAAGAAAAATGAGACCAGAAAAGAGCCGTATCTGAACTGTTTCTGCCCCATCGTACACTGTGAAACCTGTTCCTTCACATTTAGAAGGAACCCTGTGCTCCAGTTAAACAGTGTTGGCTCCAAACACTGTACGCCATAAGCTACCTATGATCTCGACGCTAGATGGGCACTAGTGCTTCCTGTCATGCTCATGATGGCAAACAAAATGGACCGAAGGGGTAACTCTTGGATATCCTTCATAGGGATTCTACCCCCCACCAGTCTTGCTCCTGGGACACAATGACGTGCCAAATACATGCCCACTTTCTCAGGAAGCGCCCTCTGTCCGAAAAAATATATAGGAACCCCTCTTTTCGAGAGGCCAGCCAATAAATATACGTCTTTCGACTCGATGGTTAGAAGCTGTGTTCCGATCCGGAACCCTTGCTCCGCGACATCCCACAAGCAGATTATGTGCTCAAGCAATAGAATCTCCTTCTTCATTTTTTGCAATTTCAAGAATTTCAGTAAGCCACTAGCTCTCAACGTGGCCCACGTGTGAGGACTCCGCAAGGCAGCCAAGTCATCAATATCATGCTCTCGTTCTTTCCACTCAATCATGGTTGTCGAAGTTACCTACAAATAAATAAAAAAAAAGGAATTTCATTATTCAATTTTTTTGGCAATTTCGACAATTTCTTAAATAATTTAAAAACATGAAATCAAATGCCCACGTTGTTCGAAAATACCACACCCTCTTTTATAATCATCACACCCCCTTTTTTCCATTCAATAATCATCACGCAACAATAAAACATTTTTTAAATTAAGATGATGTTCATTATGGCTGCGTGGGCATATGTGCGAATTTTCTATGACTTCTTTGACAAAAAATGACCCATCTACTCAAGTGTCAAGGCGTTGGCATCTTGGCTATCACTTTCTAAAAAAAAATTTGCAAAAGAATGTCTTACTCCCATCATTTGTAAGAGAGGCCGATTTGATTTTTTTTGGAGGGACCTAAGGCTTCATTTTTTAAATTAAATGCTACTATGAAAATGAATATTAAACCATGTAATTGAAATAAGGGGAGATGAAGATCTACCTGGTCCAAACGGAAAGAGAAACGGTCAATTGTAGCTCCGGTATCAAGTGAAACAAGATCCACCTCCAAAGTGAGAATCTCCACTGCTACAAATCCTTATGCAAAATGAAATGGTAAATGAAATTTTCGTTGTATTACTATTTATAAATTTCCATTTTTTATAAGGTATAGTCATTTATGGGTTTCTCTAATAATATAATGGCTTAACTAAACCACTGGATTGCAGTTTTGACACTACAGGTTTCTAAGCAGTTCTGATCGTTTGTTTACCTTGTCACATCCATGAGCATAGTCTTAGTTCGTTTTCAAGCTCGAAAATATGAGAACGCACCAGGTAGACTTTTATCTCTTCTTCGGACCCGCATGGACACATGAAAAAGGAACCCCCTAGAGTCATCTTTAAACTCTTTTCAGACTCTCTAAATATGAAAAGATCGTCGAGTGACCTTGCTTCCTTTCACACTCATTAAAAGGTCCAAAAGGGCGTCTTTCAAGCGATAGTTTATCTCTTTTTCAGTCTCGTTAGACTACTGTATGAAAAAGGAACTGAGAGAGTTCTCTTTTAAGTGTTTTTCCAGACTCTATAATCATGAAAAACCTTCGAGTTTTCTGTCTTTGGACTCGCTAAAACACACATCGACAGGCCCATACGGGATCGAACCCTTACTTCTTCCAGTTCGTTAAACAAAGGAAGAGGAACTTACCGAAGGTGATTTATATCGAGCATGTGTTATCCTCCTCGAGCTCATTAAATCAAAAACAGGTACTCGTCTATCTGGATGGAGGGAAATTTGAAAGAAGCAAGCCAAGCAGTCTCTTGAGAACATTACCAAGTAATTCTTAGAGTCACCCTTGAACACGACACTTTGTCATCTGCACGCATTATAATCCACTGAACCTATGCACTGAGCCAATCCTTTGAGTTTTTTCACTCCTTTGGGTCACCTGACGTAAGTCACAACCAGGGATGATTTTAGGGGCTAAATTTTGCTCATGGGCTAATTTTCCATGGTTTTTCCAAAAAACAGATTCACTATTTTAAAAATGATTTGCCCAAATTATATAGGATAAAATTATTTTACCTTAAAAATCGCCAAAATTTTATAAAACTATATAAAATACTTAGAAATTTGAATATTTTTACAAAAATATCGCCAAACATTTATGGTTGACATATGAAGGATTAGTAAGATTCGCCAAGGTTTCTACATTTTAAAATAAATTTCCATCCTTAAAATCATCCCTGGTCGCAGCATCCACTGCATCATCAAGTTTTGGTCCATGTCATGTTTTTGCTGTTGTGCCTCAGTGTTCAAGGGAAGTATCTACCTCTAGAGTCAGCCATCACAATTATCTTGTCTCAATACCCATGTTAGTCCATGTTCATTTGATCTACCAATTACATATCTATGTCTGTTTCGTGTCGTTGATGGGGGATACATCAAGGCCCTCCTTCGATGAGCCTATTCCTATCAAGCTCAACACATTATCCAGGAATTAGGCTTAGAAACTAGTTAGTACTTTGGGACCTGCATGCCTCAATGGCAGGCCTCCTCACATTCAATAATAGGTTTACATCATTGACCTCCGATCGGATGATTCCATGGATGTTTGACTCCAACTCATCCATTCACATTCGTTGGAATGTACTAGGGTACCTTGGGAATCATTGACATTAATGGTGATCTCCCTCACACTTGTTAACGGTTTATACCATTGACCGGTAATCAAGTGGTTTCTGCCATGTTTGACATCAGGACATCTATTCACATGGTTAGATTCGTACCACATTGGGATTGATAAGAAGACCCTAGGTTGAGTGATCACTTTGATATATGCTTTGCCCAGGTTGCGAAGGATTTTCTCTTGGACAAATGATACATACACT
>SNQJ01S0231726.1:0-14177 GCA_010110895.2 Picea sitchensis
GCCATAGCTACACTAGCCTTTCTTTTTTCTGAGTTAGATTTGAATTATAAGTTGAAGGAGGAAGACGTCCTAGGCCTAACTTAGTTTACACCTAGGGTTTTGACCTTAGGGTTTGAAAAGCCTTGTCTCGAAACAACACTTTTTAGCCCTAGACTTATAGTTTGAAGCTAGCCATTTTGCGAAAGAGTCCTAAGGAAAGAGGGAGGAGCATGAGGCCTAGCTTTAGCTACACCGGAATGAGCCTCCTCCCCTTAGGGTTTTGATTTGGTGGCCCTGCCATTGCAACACCATTAAACCTGACCCTCTTGTCTTTAGGTTTAAGTCTCTCCAAGCCATTAGCTTCTCTCCATTTGACTCCATTAACCCAAGGCACTAGTCTAAGAGAAAAACATTGAGGTTTTTTGTGCTTAAACACTCTTTCAAACTCTTTAAATTTGAAACCCTAACTAACCCTAGCATCTAGACTAACCCTAAATGATGATGACGTCTTGCCTTTTTTAAACTTGTGTTTGGGCTAAAAGTTGCGGCTGACTCATATCTTTGTAGCCATAGAGGTTTTAAGCATTTTCATTGGTTGATTTGTCAAAACGTCCAACTCTTTGACTAGCTAACCTAACCCTAACCAGCAACAATATAGGTGAGGTCACACTTATTTTGATCTTTGTTTGGCTTAAAACGTTGTGATATTGTCACCCTGTTTAATAGAATTTGAGTTGTTGATTATTTTCATAAGCTTATTTGACAAAATGTTCCTCTCATTGTCTTCCAAAATTGACCTAATACTAAGGCTGACGTCACCCTAAATCTGCAATAGTGATGCAACAACAATATTTATATGAGCAGATTTATGATGTTTATTGCATTGTGATAATACAAAGATTTGATTTTACACATTGAATGCCAGTATCTCTTGTGCATTTATTGAAGAAGTGACATAAGATATAATCTTTTACTGCAATCATTGACTTCGTCAATAATTACTTTGATTAATGCTCATATGTATTAAAGATAGTCATTGATATTGTGAAGTACTAACCACTGCAGCACATTCTTTTAGTTTCATTTGCCTTGTCTCGTAAACAGGTGCCATCCAGTGGAATATCTTCTTCTTTTGACTATCTCTTGGGCAATAATCTGTGAAAGGAAACCATCATCTTGATCCTTTAGACCTTTAGACCTTTTAGAACCCCAGATTACTAGGGACGTCTCCCTTGGGATTAGCCACCCTAAATAGAAAGAGCTCCCCATCGAGGTGACAGTGGGTGGGGAAGCTCCTGTTGTTCACCAGTTTGAACCTTGACTCCAAACTATCTAAAACCTTTCCCACCTACAAGCGTAGATAACAAGACTCACTCCTCATTATTTCACTTTCCATTATCTCACTTGAACAAGCCTTCTAAGTTTTACAGAAGGCCTCCTCCTCAATTAGTGTGTGCTAAGGTTGCCTTCCTCCTACAATGCTCACGGTCCATTAACCTTTTCCAGTGGTGAACTTGTACGCCATGGTTGGGCATCCAATGTTTATGCCCATAGAAATCAGGTGCAGTGCCAAAAATTTGTTGGAAACAATGTGATTACACCAGATGACAACCTATATGCAGTAGGTGTGGAACTATTGAATGAAGAAGTGGAACATAGAAGATGTTGAAATAGTAGCTATTAGCCATATACTAAAGTGCCCATAGATGTTTGGGAGGACTACACGATAATAATTTGGCATCCCTATGACGATTTAAACTAGAAGTTGCTCAAAGCGGATGGTCAACAAAGAAGGACGAGGGGAATCTTTAAGCTCAAATTGGATCAAGAAAAGGAAAATGAAGCTTGATGAAGGAGTTTGATACCCGGTGATAAATTGTATGATGGGATCAATGGGCTACACCCGCAAATGATGATCGTCCATGCCCCTTCCACAGCGTGCTTTTGAAGAAATTTGGCAAATATAAGTGATAAGCTGACCGTTAGCAAAGGGCCAATAATATGAATTACTGGTCGAGGAAAACCTTCGACTCAAAGATTATTTGCTGGTTTCCTCAAGCCAAGGTTGAAGCAAAGACCAAGACCTCAACAAATGTTGCACCGGATCCAATCACTCTATTGGCCTAGAAGTTCGATCAAATGAATACTCAGTTTGTCGATTCAAAATCCCGAGAATATATGAATAGATTGACAACACTAGAAAGAAACCAGTTGGAATGATTGTCTGAAGAACAGGTGCTCCCTGTAATGAAAATTTTATTGAATGGCCTTAAGACTAACAGAGGAAGAAGGTTCAGGTTCTGCAAACTAGATAAATTTCATTCATACGATCTTCTTTCCGGTGTAGTCTTTGTTGCAAAATGTAAAATGTGATTTGATCGAGGAAAACGATAATTTCTAAAAGCAATCCTTGAGAAAAATCGGCCAATTTTTTTTGTGATTTTTTTCCCAAAAAAAATGTCGGAAAATGTCGGAAAATGAAAATTTGAAAGGTGGGAAAAATCGGGGAAAATCGATTTTTTAAGTTTGTCGATATATTGCCCATGTTTTGGCGATTTTTACGAAAGCGATGTTTTTTGGACCCCGACGATTTTTTAGCCGATATGATTTTTGTAACACTACGATGAGTATGTGGATATTACACAAGAACAACTTGAGGAGGTGAGGAAAAAGGGTTGCCAAAGGGCAGCTTGGGGTTCTTAACCAACTAGATGAGAACAATGAGAATGAGATTAGGAAGAAAGAAATTTTGACATATGCGAGAAGAAATAAAGCTCAAGTTCCTCCACCACAAGCAAAAGAGGATCCACCTCGACCAATGAAAGAAGTATCAACACTTCTCCATAGGTCAGTACATGACTACCTCGAGACCACACCAGGATGAAGAACTTCAATTAAAATATGATTTAATGGAAGTATGATGGGAAAGATAGATATGGAATTACCTTTAATCGGGATGTGCAAAATTCCATCTATCAAAAGAGAAGTCTTAACAACATTGAAGGTACTAGTTGAAGCAGAAGATCCTCCTGTGATCTTGAACACCGTTTATCATGGACAACAAAGGGAAGATTATCGTCCTTTTCTATCTTTCTTTAGGTGTGAATGGTCTCCGATTGAATAATTGTATGTTGGATTCAGGGAGCCTCAACAAATGTGATGTCGCTAAAATCATGAAACAACTTGGTTTGAGGACAACCCACCCATATGGAAATGTTTGTAGCATTGACTCAAGAAGGGTGAAAGTGTATGGTCTTATATAAGATGTGGAGGTGTACTCACTAGATTTCATGTCAATCTCATTATGAACATAGTAGTGATTGGCGTTCTAGATGCTTGGAGGATGCTCTTATCAAGGAGTTGGTTCGCTACCCTTGGAGGTTTTCTCAGTATGGATCTCACTCATGCGCATATTCCCATGGGGGTTGGTACTTTTGAAATTCTATATAGTCGACAGGTGTTCAAGAAGCATGTAATGGATCCAAACCATCATGATTATCACAGTGATTGTGAGTTTGATGTACATAAGATCATGGAATTATGATCATAATATTTCCTTTGCACAAGAGAAGGTGCATAGATACACACTGCTTCAGGAAAGATAAATACAAAGAAAAGCTTACAGAATTCCAAGGAAAATGATGGGGATCATCAAAATACTCCAAGAAACATGAAGAAAGGTGTTGAAAAGCAAATTATCAAGGACATAGTCAAGGCACAACCACTTGAACAACCTTATGTTGAAGATTTTCCTTATGTGGATTTTGACGAAGGAAGCCTTGCACTCATGTGGGATAAAGGAAGGGGAGCAAGCCCAAGTATGATGAAAAGAATGATGATATTTGCCAAGCTTGTCCCTTACGTCGTCAAGAAGAAGTTTGAGAAGGGAACATATTACTTGTCTGCCATGTACATGGGAGGATGCTATTACTAGTGGATGGGTCTCTTCTCTGAACCTACATCAAAGGAACTTGACCTCATCAAAGCCATGAGCCCCGGGTAAGTAGGCAGGTCATTTTATTTCCCTTGCATTTACATTTGTTTGCTCACGATAGTTTATTTGCATTTACTTATGTTTGCATGTCATACCTCATTTTATTTTCTCTACTTGCATTATTGCATAGTTGATTTACATCATTTGCTTTAATCTTATATCATGTTAGTTAGAAATTTTTGAGAAAAAGTACAGGTACATTTCTAAGATTAGTTATCCAATTTGTAAGTTTGGATTTTTGATAATGTGGACAAAGGATGAGAAAGCCACCCTGGTATCCAATTTATTTCTACCACTCAAATTTTGCCCACATGCCTTATTAATTCTACTTGTCATTGGCCATCTTTTGGGCAGATCGTTTGTTGAGTTTAGTGGCTGGGAATTTTGCCTAGCACATATTTGCTACAGCCACTTAGCTGTCATAATAACTTGCTGATAACACATAATAAACACTTATAGAAATACAAGTACTTCTTTAATCATTGGAAGTTTGAGTAGTCATTGCTAGCTTTATTTTTTGATATCTTGTACTAGATTTGGATGGTTAAATTTGCATCTATTGACATCTTATGTTGTTGATATATATATTCCTATACTACTGCAATTTTGGGACAGCTTAGCGTTTCTTGCTGTTCCCCTTTAGTTTTAAGAAACTTGTGCCATCTATCATTTTGTCTTGTTCAAGGCAAGGCCCAACATTGTCTTGCAGTACACAACGGCAATCATTCTCAATCAAGAGACTCTTTCTGAAGCCTTTCATCACGCCAAGATTGACCTATGGGGACTGACTCATCCATTATGTCACTTTCCATTTCCAATCCCCACAGTCACGATTCCCCCACTTGTGGTGATTTCATCATCACTAAAGCGAGGGTGTCTATCTAAGGTGACAATGGGTAGTACTCACATAGTTGTCTCACCTTTGTGGTTTGGGTTGGGATTTTCAAGCTACAATCTAATCCGATAACAAGTTCAAAAAACAAAAAACATGCGAGGTGCCCATTAAGTTGTTTATGGAAAGGATAAAAAGAAGGAATACAAATCCACTCTCCCACTTGAAATTATTATCAAGAAGTAGGTAGAACCTAAAGAGCCACAAGCATATCCAAGATAGGGGGCAGAGGGAGGGACTCCAGGAATTCACCTTTCATAAGGGCCTCACCTTTCTTTGTTATGAGAACCTACATGGCACAACCTTGTTATCTTTGGAGAGCTTAGATTGGCTGTATTCTTGCCTTGGGATTAGTGCTATGAAGGTTGCACTTCACCAGTGCCATATTTGGCACATGTGGTGTATTTGACAATTTCTGGGGTGTGCTTGGTTGGCACAGGTGGTGTATTTGACAAGTTCTTCAAGGGTGTAGTGTCCCACCTACTTGAGGATACAATTTGTGTCTAGGGATGTAATGTTTTTTATTGTTTCCTGGCCTTGGATTTTTGTCAAAAAGTTGGTGAATGTGTCCAATTTTCATTGTTAACCCTTTTCTTTGTTTGCAGTAACCTTTTCTGTTGTAATTTTTTTGTCAAACACTTTGTAGTCATACACCAAATCCTCTTTAGCATAATCTTTGTCACTGCTGTTATATATTTATTACTACTGTTTGGTTATATTTCATGTGTTTGCTGTCTTGAAGGTTTTAACAAACAGTTTGCAACTTTGCACTACTCCAATTGCACTTGGTACATGACATATGTAACGGTAGAACAACTATGATAAAGATGATTTAATGAACAACAAAGATAGACCCAACAAGAAAGTATTTCATTATTCAAATGAGAGTGTTACAACAGCAGTTTGCTCACAATTTTAACTTGGACACCTTGTTGAGGAATGGCACAGTTGATTAGAATAAGAAGACTTCTGGACTGTAACAACAATTAAATGTCACAAACTTGTTGCCAAATGGGTTCCCAAATCCTCATTACATTGTTGTTACAACAAACTCAAACTTATTTTGATGAAACTCTATCTCTATACCCAGATATTCTACCCAGTTGTGGATAAAATTGACCTTGGTACTTGAAATATATCTCCCCTGAAAGTAGCTTGGTCTCTTGGTAGAAAACTTGGCCAGCAATGATATTCTACGCCACACTGATATGCAGACCTTCCTTTTCACAACTGTAGCTTTTAGAGTGTATTTCTAAACTAGGTCTTTTGTCAAACACTTAATAGCCACCCTCCTAAAACCAATATAAACACTCCGTTGCTGCTGTTATAACTTATAGGCTGTTGCTGGTTTATATTGGTTTTAGGAGTTGATTGAGGGTTTAATGCCACATATCATTTCCTTTTATATTCAAAATGTAACAACAAGGTACTAATAGAAATAATCAAGCAAAACCATTAAGACAACAAAGAAATGTCACAAGATTTGACTCTATTTATTATTCTCTGACCTGTTTACAATGCCAGTTGATTTTAGAGGCCCATATCTTCTCCCCAGGAGAAATATATGCAACAGGAATCAGCATACATATTCCATAGATTAAATATGGCTCTGCTGTAGATAAATTCGGGCCATACAAACAGGAAACTCAGCCTCCTCTTTGAGATCGATCTGCCCACAAAAGATTTGGCCCAGCTCCAAAGCTATGCCCTCCTCAAGAAGATGGCATCAATACACAATGAAATCATCCCTAGGAAGAAGGGAACTTGGTATGTATATATAACTCAGCCTCTAGAAGTATGGAACTCGATCTCTCTCTTCAGAAAACTCAATCCCTGCACAAATAACTCAACCAAGCACTGCTGCAATGAAGAAAATTGACTTCCTCAAGCCACCAAAACTATGCAAAATAGAAAGAATGTCTCCAACAATGAAATCCAATGAAATAACCTAGGTGATTCTCCCTATAACTTAGCTAGGGTGCAATCTTTAGCCACGAAATAGCTTGATCAGATAGGGTGGTTTTCTCAACATCGAAACCAATCTAAACTAGGGTTTATGCCAAACCCCCAAATGCCAAACTCCAAACCAATAGGTAAATGATAATCAACATAATGAGAGGATAGAGGCCCCTATATCTCCTTTATACCCCCCTGTTCACCTTTCTCTCGGTGATTTTCTTTATTTTATTATTCCTTGTTAAATCACTTAATTAATTAATTAACCATTTTAACTCTAAATAGTGATTTATCCATCCCATGGCTTCTTTGTATGAAAGTTGCTTCTCATCATCTTATCATGTGGGTATCTTATAGATTCGATGAGCTATTACACTAAGGAGTTTCTCAAGTAATATACCCATTATGACCTTCTTAGTGAATTTAATTAAAATATATTATAATAACTCAAAATTACTAAAATCATTCGAATGCATGGAACCAAAGCCAAGTTGTGAGAAATAGATCCTGATGATGAAACTCAGGTGAACAATTCAAGTCAAGCCCAATAAAACCCCATCCATATCTCCCGAACTCGCTGTCACCCACATCTAGCTACTCTGGTAGGCATAACAACATGTGTGTGTCCCAAAATAGGGACATTCACAGGTCCCTCACTATCGAGGTGTTGCTTGTCCTCAAGCAATAACTAAATCAACTACATATGATCTTTGGGGTCCCATATCCACATGTGTGACACAAAGTAGGTTCCCCTCAAGATGTGGCCCCTCTAAGTGCTCATCATGTATGACACCCACATGCTCCTTATGATTAGAATGATCAATGGCCAAAGACTCTCGATCAACTCCCCGAGCAACCACTCTACTTGAGACTCAACTCCATCAAATGTTGACTACCAAGCACTCCAATCCACAGATCCCAAATCAAGATGGGAACTGCAAACTACCTAAATGAAATATAGTCACATGGCATCAGCCACCATAGGAGTCTCCACGCAAAATAACACTGACCTGGCTTGATAGTGTCCTCAAAGGCCTGTAGCTCAACACGACCTCCATAGGCGAACATGTTGTTGCCATGGTGAGGTAATACAAGACCTGTTGAATCACCAACTAGTGGTGTGCTCTCCCCAATACTGAAGCTCACTGGACACACACCCAATTTCTAGCATCAAAACACATGACTCAATCTTGGCCATCATTTCCAAAATGGTAGCCCTCTCTCCAAACAAGGGACTATCTATATCATCCAACCTTCGAAAAATAGTAGCTCGTAAGTTGAAGGTGTCTCTCTCAACACCTCATCTTTGTATGGAGAGTTTGGTGTTGTAATTCTGGTGATCTTACTTATACATATGGCCACCCTAAGTGACACCTCTCCATCCTGGTGTCTCAACAACTTTGGCATAAATAGAGCTTCATTTAATGGGTGTATTGCATCCAACATGACCTGTGAAAGAGGTTGACCCACCTTAGATAAAATTTCTACTACATGCTTGGGAATTTTAAGAAGAGTGTTTTTGAAGTGAGGTAGTGACTGTGACCTCATTCCCACCTCAAACACATGTTGTTCCAAATGATTTGTCATCTTTCTTATGTATCTGTTGTCAATGTTTCCCTTCAAAACCTCACGGTACCAAAGGAGCATGCTCACATTATTAGAGGTGTCCCACCCTCTTTGGAGGGACACAATTTGTGTCACAGAGCATAGTATTTTTTGAACCTATGGATTTTTGTCAAAAAGTTGGTAAATGTGTCAAATTTTTCCTTTGTTATTTTCTTTGTTTCTTTGTAGCTTTTCATTGTAGGGTGTTTGTCACCACGGTCATACAAATCCCCTTTGCTTAATCACTGTCTTGTTGCATATTTTGTTAGCGTCAGATCACCCTGGATTGCTTGGGGAATGACTAGCATGCTCGGTTTTATTGTCGCGATTTGTTGTGGAATTTGGTCGAGATGAGTAAGACTCAAAGAAGATGCCAACTTTAACAGGCTGGGCTGATATGGTATGTAGAAAGCAAGGGGGTCTTGATCCAACTTCCAGCCGGTAAGTTGATTAAGGAGTGGTAGATGGAAGACTTGTGAGAAGGGTGAGCAAGGCTGCCTCGGGCAACAAGCCTTTGGAAGCTTGAAGAAGAAAACTCGAGAGCCAAGATCCTCTTGGTCCCGAGATTCAAGGAGTTGAAGGGTGACTAGACTGAATCCTTCAATCCCAAGTCATTTCAGCGCTGAGAAAACAAAAGAACTGATTAAAAGCCAGCTGCGGTATTCGCGATGGTCAACCTACGTCATCCTGTGGCCGCCCAACTCTGGCCCGGATCCTCCAATTCTGATTTGTTCTAACATGATAAACAAAGAGATGGAAAAAGAGGTTGGCATCCATAAAGAGAGAAAGAAGTCTCAAATGCCTTATACATTAACCAGAGCGATCAGTGCTTCATCAAGATTTTACAGTCGGGAGCTTTTCTCTAGCATCGATAGATACAAAAATAGCAAAATGCCTACATATACTCAAAAGCAACAACAGTAGCAAAAACAAGGCGCTGCATTAAAACTGACTAGCGTCTACATGTCTTGACGGTCGCGTCGCGGACTTCACGGCCCGATCGTGCATGGACTTGTTGTCCCCTCGGCCCAAATCAGGCGACTATTCTTTGATAAAGCGCCACCTTAACTACATGAAATACCCGTGGCTGACGTTCTGGAAGAACTAAGCGTGTCTGCGGACCTCCTTGGCCGGTGAGAACTTCGACATGGCTTCTGGAAAAATGGGTACACGGGACTCTCTCGAGCGATCAACTTGCCAGACTCTCCATTCCTTACATTTAATGAATGAGGGAGGCCTCAACCACCCTTTCTCACCTTCATTTACTCCAAGAATTGAGAAACCGGGATGAAGTCCGGATCAAGTGGCACTTGGGAGATCGCGGTAATTCTTTCTGTGAATCATACATGACGCCTTCGGCCCTTCTTGAAAAGCTCTTTTCTTTCCCAAGTGACCCCGGGCTGTGACCACGTGCTTATCGTTCAAAGAAACCTTGGCGTTTGCGAATGGGGAGGAGCTAATCCTTACTTCTTGAAATCAGCGAAGCGAAGCGCCGAGCGGCAATGCGGCACCATCGTCCCTCCCGATCAGCCCGACTCGATCCGATATAACCGATGGGCTTTGGGCCACTGGACCTCCGACACCTCAGCGCGCCGAGGGGATATGAAGGTACTCTTTGTCGCGTCGAGGTCCATTGACGAATAGGCTGAGGGCTAATCGCTAAAATTCAATCTCTTGTGAATGGTAGAGGTACTCGTGTCTGTGGGCCGCACCCGGTGCTTTTCGGGGTTCGGGGTTTCGAAAGATAGGAAAACATGGAACCTTCACCCTTAGAACTCCCGAATTATGTGAGTGGATCTCGCCAGCGTCCTCACGGATGGGCGCTTGTTATCTTTCTCTGCACACAATATGGGCGCCATTCGTTGCGTTATCTTCGGTGCACCTTTCTATTAGCGATTTCCATGTAGGTTGATATGCTCATATGGATGGATCCGGACCATTGACACTATAATTTTGCGCGTAAGCGATTTTAAATTCAGAAAAGGACTTCTTTGCTGGCTTCTCGTGCATCCTGCAGACCTGGATATCCCGAGGCTGATGACAAGTAATGTTGCTAACATATTTATTGCTCCTGTTTGGTTATATTTCATGTGTTTGTTGTCTTGAAGGTTTTAACAAACATTTTGCACTACTCCAATTGCACTTGGTACATGACATATGTAACAATAGAACAACTATGTTAAAGATGATTTAATGAAAAAAGATAGAGCCAACAAGATAGTCTTTCATTATTCAAATGAGTGTTACAACAACAGTTCGCTCACAATTTTAACTTGGACACCTTGTTGAGGAATGGCACAGTTGATTAGAATAAGAAGACTTATGGACTGTAACAACAATTAAATGTCACAAACTTGCTGCCAAATGGGTTCTCAAATCCTCATTACTCTGTTGCTACAACAGACTCAAACTTCATGTGATGAAACTCTGTCTCTATACCCAGAAATTTGGCACAACTGCGGATAAAATCAACCTTGGCACTTGAAATATATCTCCCCGGCAAGTAGTTTTGTCTCTTGGTAGAAAACTCGGCCAACAATGATATGTTATTCCCCACTGATATGAAGACCTTCCTTTTCACAACTGTAGCTTTTAGAGTGTATTTCTAAACTAGGTCTTCTGTCAAACACTTAACAACCACACTCCTAAAACCAATATAAACACTCTATTACTCCTGCTATAAGCATAGGTTGTTGTTGGCTTTATTTCATGTGTTTTCAAGAGTTGATTGAGGGTTTCATACCACATATCATTTCCTTTTATATTCAAAATGTAAAAGCAAGGTACTAACATAAATAATTAAGCAAAACCATTAAGACAACAAAGAAATGTCACAAGATTTGGCTCTATTTATTATTCTCTGACCTTTTTACAATGCCAGTTGATTTTAGAGGACCATATCTTCTCCCCAGGAGAAATATATGCAACAGGAATCAGCATATATATTCCATAGATTAAATATGGCTCTGTTGTAGATAAAGTCGACCCTTAAATACAGGAAATTCAGCCTCCTCTTTGAGATCGATCTTCCCACAAGAGATTTGGCCCAGCTCCAAAGCTATGCCCTCGTCAAGAAGATGGCATCAATACACAACGAAATCGCCCCCAGGAAGAAGGGAACTCAGTTTGTATATATAAATCAGCCTCTAGAAGTATGGAACTCAATCTCCCTCTTCAGAAAACTCAATCCCTGCACAAATAACTCAACCAAGCACTGCTGCAATGAAGAAAATTGACTTCCTCAAGCCACCAAAACTCTGCAAAATAGATAGAATGTCTCCAGCAATGAAATCCAATGAAGAACCTGAGTGATTCTTCCTCTAACTTGGCTAGGGTGGAATCTTTCACCACGAAACCAAGCTTGATCAGCTAGGTGGTTCTCTCCTGCAGAACCAATAAACTAGGGTTTACACCAAACCCCCAAAAGGCTTCAAGAGATCCAAACCAATATGTAAAATGATCAATCAACATAATAAGAGAATGGGGGCCTATCTCTCCTTTATACCCACGTTCACCTTTTTCCCTCAATTGCTTTTTTCTTTATTTTATTATTCATTTTTTTTTTTTTTTTTTTTTTACCTTTTTTTTTTTGCAAGCCAAGAGAATCCAAGCTCCACTGCAACTTCTCTAATAGCGAAGGAGTCGCCTACTCCGACCACTGACAGCCACTTCTCATCATCTTATCTGTAATACTCTTCTCGATTCAGATGAGCTATTACACTAGAGAGGTTTCTCCAGTAATATGCCCATTATGACCTTCTTAGTGAATTTAATTATAATAACTCAAAATTATGGAAATTGTTGGAGATGCAAAAGCGGAACCAAAACCAAGCTATCACGAGAATGGATCCTAATGATGAAATAAGATGAACAATGCAAAATTAGGACCCAATAAAACCCTCCATATCTCCCGAACTCTTTGTCACCCCTATCTGACTACTCTGATAGACATATCACTCTGCAATGTAATAATGTCCCAAAATGGAGACATTACAATTACTTATTGGGATGATGAGCACTTGGCACATGTACAATAACTACATTTGAGGAGGGTGTTAGGCACTTGGAGGTGTTCGGTTGCAGGGTTACTCAAAAGTGTTTACATCATGCTTGAGGGTGCTTGATGTGATGTGGGGTGCATGGTGTGTTTGAAAACCCATGTTTGTACCATGATAGACATACACATTGGAGATAGCTTACTCATGGATTGCTACACCTTGACTTGAGGGTGCTTCATGTGGGGTTGCATGGTGTGTTGACAACCCATGGTTGTACCATGATAGATGTACACATTGGAGATAGCTCACTCATGGATTGCTACACCTTGACTTGACACTTATGTGGCATGGTGACATTCTTTATAGAGCCGCGCACATGGAGGTCCTCTTTCAGCTTCACTGTCACTGCTAGTTTCACTACTTGTGTCTCAATCAATTGCATCACTCTCAATACCATAATGCCTACAAAGAGGCAAGGATTTTGCAATCCCTGTATGTGTATTGCTGCCATATCTTCATGTAAAGGGTTGTTTTTTCTTATCATAGTGGGTTGTTCTTTGCTGGAAGAGAATTATGATGATAATCCATTAGATATTTTTCTCAAGGATCATCATCATAATCTACAGTTAACTATGCTCATATTGGTAGGTACTAGGGTCATTGACTTGAAAAAACATATAATATCACTTGTGTATACTATGAAAGAAAACAACAATAACAGAACACAACCTTCACAGCGGGACATAAAATGTCAATAAAACAAATATTCTGGTCAGCAAATAGCAACAATCACGGTACCTTTAAATAAATTGCAATGAAAAAGTCCTGCACTTGGTGACATTCTTCATGAGGCACGCACATGGAGGTCCCCTTTCAGCTTCACTGTCACTGCTAGTTTCACTACTTGTGTCTCAACCACTCGCATCACTCTCAATACCATAATGCCTACAAAGAGGCAAGGATTTTGCAATCCATATATGTGTATTGCTGCCATATCTTCCTGTAAAGGGTTGTTTTTGCTTATCATAGTGGGTTGTTATTTGTTGGAAGAGAATTATGATGACGATCCATTAGATATTTTTCTCAAGGATCATCATCATAATCTACGATTAACTATGCTCACCTTGGGAGGTACTAGGGTCATTGAATTGAAAAAACATATAATATCACTTGTGTATACTATGAAAGAAAACAACAATAACAGAACACAACCTTCATAGGGGGCCCTAAAATGTCAATAAAACAAATATTCTGGTCAGCAAATAGCAACAATCACGGTACCTTTAAATAAATTGCAATGAAAAATTCCTGCAAAAAAGTATAAAGATATAATACCTTGGGGAAAAAACTCCTAGTAAATGTGATTCTAACAACACTATAGAGAAGAGTATGGATAGCAGATAGAAATCTTATTTTGGGATGGAGAATAGATACAACTCAGCAGATTCTTGGGTACTTTTGAACAAGAAAGTGCTAAACGCCACTATATTGGGGTCATGTATGTTATGCAGTATATGAAAGTATAAAAGACACTCATATTAAACACAATCAACATTGAAAACAAAGGTCCAATTTCACACACCCCATATTGTGCCTACAAGCATTGGCACTGGTTAGAAAACTTGTATTTCAGCTCCTTCAATAAATGATAACAATAGCAGCCTATATTTATGTAATCAAGGATTTCAAACAAAAGAAGGCCATTACTTATAACTGATTAAGTACCTTGTAAGCTGTAGCAAGTGAGTTAGCA
>SNQJ01S0231727.1:0-14177 GCA_010110895.2 Picea sitchensis
ATATATATTAAAATTAATAAATATGTAAATTATAATTATATATATAGATTATAATTATATATATAAATTTATGATATTTATTTTTTTAATATTATTTTTTCCACTTTATAATCATAATTTTTTACAAATCTGGTTATATTTATATTTTTCCTTAAGATTTGTGATGTGTTTCTTATATTTATATTTTTCCCCTTATATTTAGATCTTATCTTATTTGTATTTTGTAATGTTTTTATTTGGACTTTGTGATGTCTATATTGTAACACACTTTAGATTCACTTCTGGACATATGTCACTAAAATTCGACATCTTCTAAGCATTGAATTTTTTGAATCTTCTTCAATTCAATCCATCAATTCTATGATACCATTTATTAATTAATATGCCTTGTATATGGACACAATTATTAAGTCTTAACAACGTGTATTCCATTCATAATTAAAATAATTATACCAAAATAGAAATAGTATAATTAACCACATAATATTCAACATAAACACATAAAAGAGCACTTATCTTTTAATGAAAATCACCAACTGGATGCAGATCTCAAACATTCCTCCCCGTCATTGACTTTGATGTTCATTCACTCTCAATAGAAAGTCGCCCCCGAGTTGAGGCTATGAATCCACCATGAAAAATGATACCTAAGCCAAACTAAGGTCCAACAACATGCAACTAAGGACAATGCTTATGACACCAACTCCAACAACAGTTCCACCTCATAGCTTCTCATCCCCCATATCCTGTCCCACCCCATGAAGTGTACCCCTTCTCTGCTCAACAATCCTTTAGTTGTACCACTTCCCTTCCATGGCTTCAACAACAGGTTGACCAAGAAGTCTCAGAGCTCTGTGGCACTTGGAACACAAGGCTTCTCTCAAAGAGTTATGGGCACTCACTATGCCAGCACACATGGAAACTTATTCTGAACAATTATCTCACCCAAAGAGAATGCTCCACAAGCCTAACAACCTACTTCTTCAAAACCAAACCCCCAAGGATTTACATGGTTACAATGATACAAGGTTACATGGAAACAACAACTCCACAACTCACACTCCCCCAACAATGGTACAAATGATGGAGTGGAACAAATGGAATGATTTTCCATTAAAACCCAACATTATATTTGCATGTTCCTATCTTGACACATGACACTCAAGGAACTACCTTTTGCTCCACTTGGCGATTCATTCCCCTCACTTATGAACTTAGGATAACATCATATCATAATGAATTATGAATTTTAGGAATATATTATAATATTCCCTTGGCTTAAGCCCACTTGAATTAGCCCCTTTTCCTAAGATCCTAGCCTCCTTTCCCTCTCGTCGATTCCTAGCCCCCCATACTCTTTTGTCTAACTTGGTCTACAACAATGATGTATTTCATTAATATATTCGAGTGTGATACAATTCACAAAACCAGGCTCACCAAATTTATATCACATAGGCACTTTGGCCCAAAACGTGTGCGCGCGCGCGCGCACACACGCACACACACACACACACACACACACACACACACACACACACACACACACACACACAAAGGAACTCTGACTCAAAACATCCTAGCTCACCAACCTATAAAACATATGTACATTTACGATCTAGAGACCAACCTAGAGGTATTACATTCCCCTCCCCCTTATTTATGCACTGCACTCATTGCATTATATACACATGTACAATCAAAATTAATCAAAAAGATCCAAAAAGGTCTGAGTATTCCTCCCACATGGCATCCTCATGCTCCTATGTTGCATCCTCGGGACTGTAGCAGGTGCATTGTACTTTTACCAACTTGATGAATCGATTACGAAGAAGTTTGACCTTCATGTCCAATATGCACACCCTTTTGGACCTGGAAGTTTCCCTCATGCTCCACCTGGATCTTATTCCAAACCATTACATGATTAACATCAAGAACATACCTTTTAAGCAAATAAACATGGAATATATTATGAATGCACATGGATGCAGGTAGTGAAAGCATATATGCAACATGACCAATCCTATTTAGGATTTCAAATGGTCCACAATATCTTGTTTCCAGCTTTGGGTAGCTCCTCAATTTTAGTGAACTCTTCTTAGATTTCACTTTCAATAAGACATGCTCGCCCACTCTGAATTCTTTGTTTGTTTTGGCTTTGTCTGCATAACTTTTATTCTTATCTTGTGAAGCCTTTAAATTCTGTTTTATTTTCACCATCTGCTCTTCCATTTCTTTAAGCAATTCTAGCTCAACCACTGCTCTGTCTACTGGGTTGTCCCAACTCACTGACATGTTTCACTTTTTTTCCATATAATGCTTCAAATGGGCTCATCTTCAAAGATGCATGATACCCATTATTATAAGAAAATTCCAGTAAATGTACATAATATTCCCATTTTGATGTTTTATCCATCACATACATTTGAGCATATCCTCAATCACCCGATTGACCCTTTCTGTTTTCCCATCTGATTCTCAGTGATATGATGTGCTAAAATTCAAAATTGTCCCAAATCCTTTAAATAATCATTTCTAGACATTTGATGTGAATTTGGGATCCTTGTCAGAAACAATTGCCTTAGGCACACCATGTATCCTGGAAATTTCTCTCATGTAAATCTTTGCAATGTTAGTTGCTTTGTGAGTTAACTTCACTGGGATAAAATGCGTAGCTTTAGTTAGCTTATCCACCACCACCATGATGGAATCATGTTGCTTCACTATTCTAGGTAGCTTGGTGATAAAATCAATGGTCACAACTTTCCATTTCCACTTAGGAATGGGAAATGACTATATCAATCCAGTTGGATGCCTGTGATTTAGCCTTTACTTTCTGACATTCTACACACACACACATATCAACTACCTCTTTCTTCATACCTGGCCAAAAATATTGGCTCTTTATAACTGTAATGGTTTTCTAATATTCTAGGTGCCCAAGATAAAGCACATTATGCATTTCTCTCAGCACTATATTTTTCATCTCCAAAGATTTAGGCACATATACCTTGCCCTTGTACACGAGGATTCCATCATCTTTTAACTCATAATCTTTATTTTTCTGCTAAAAATTACCTTGTTGTAATGTTTCTTTTGTTTGCAAATAATGTTGATCTGATTTTGCAGCTTCCAAAATTTTGTCTTTTAAATCATATTTGTACATGTTAATGACTGTAGCATGCATCACATGCACTCTCTTGCTAAGTGCATCAACCACCTTGTTCTCTTTTCCTTTGATATGATTTATATCAAAGTCATACTCACTGAGGAATTCTAGCCATCTAATTTGTATGACATTCAAAGTTGGTTGTTCAAATAAATATTTTAGACTACTATGGTTTTTCCTCAACTCAAATATTTTTTCCCATAAGATAATGCCTCCACATATTTAACGCATGGACTATGGTTTCCAATTCTAAATCATGTGTGGCATATGGTCTCTCATGTTCTTTCAATCTCCTTGACTCATAGAAAATAACATGCTCGTTTTGGGTATGGACTCCACCAAATTCTTCCTTGCATACATCAGTGCACACAACAAAATCTTCATTTGGATCAAGAATATTCAATATTGGTGCACTTGTTAATAAAATTTTCAAATGTTGAAAGCTTCCTTTACATTCAGAGGTCCATTCAAATTTTACTTCTTTCTTTTGCAAAGAAGTGATTGGGTGCAAAATCTTTGAAAAGCCCGCAATAAATATTCTATAATAACCTGCAAGTCCCATGAATGATCTCCCCTCTGAGACATTATTTGGTTTTGGCCATCCTTTAATGTATTTTATCTTCTCAGGGTCCACTGCTATCCCTTCCTCTAAAATAATATGGCCCAAATAATGTATCTGGATATGATGAAATGAACACTTGTTCAACTTGGCATACAACTAATGGTCCCTCAATACCTATAGCACCATCCTCAAGTGTTGCTCATGACCTTATTTAGACTTAGATTAGATAAGTATGTCATCCAAGAAGACAATGACAAACTTATCCAAGTAATTTCTAAAAATACCATTCATCAAACACATGAAGACAACTGGTGCATTTGACAAGCCAAATGACACCACTACAAACTCATAATGGCCATACCCTATTCTAAATGTTGTCTTGCTAATATCTTCTTATTTAATTCTCACATGATGGTAGCTTGACCTGAGATCAATCTTGTAGAATATCTTTACATCTCTTAGCTAATAAAAAATATAATCTATTCTTGGAAAATGATACTTGTTCTTCACGATCACCTTATTCAACTGCCTGAAATCAATGCATAGCCTCAAGTTTCCACTCTTCTTCTTGAAAAAGAGAACGAAGGCACCCCAAGGTGACACACTTGGGCGTATATACCCCTTCTTCAAAATTTCTTCAAGCTGCATTTGCAATTCTTTCAGCTCTGGTGTGGTCATCCTATAAGGAGTATTGGATGTTACAGTAGCTCTAGGCATCAAATTAATGGAGAAATATGCATCTCCCTTTGGTGGAAACCCCAATATCTATATAAATACATCCTCATAATCATTCAAGACTGGATGGTCTCTAATACTTGACATTTTGTCCTTAGTTTTCTCTTCCATATGGGCTGCATAAGTTTGACATCTTTCCTCAAGCTTCTTTTAAGATGTATTGATGGAATTTCTCTGGTATATACTTCCCTTGGAATACCCTGAACTGTTCTGAAGTTCCCTTATTCATCAAGATAAGAAAATGCCTTCTTGTAGAAATCTATGAAAAAATGATGTTTATCCAACAAATCCATACCAATTAGGAAATCATATTAACCCAAATGTATGATTTTCAAATCTTCTTTTGTGTTCAATACATTCATGTCCATTGGACAATTTTTAACCAAATCATTGATTCTTCCCTTAGTTTTTGTGGCTAGTTGAACCAACCAAGATTTCCCACGTTTGCTTCTTTCCAAATGAAATCTTTCAACAAGATTAGGATCTATGTAACTATGGGTAGCTCCATAATCAATTAAAATGGCTATGGGATAATTATCAATCTTACCTTCTACTTCAATCATACGAGATTGATATTCTACCTACTTGTTTTCCAAGGCTGCATAAATCCTTGGCACGCTTCTTCCCATGTCTTCAACTATATCAGCCTGTTGTATATTGTTAATGTTCCTCATTATTTCTCTTCTATGAGGGAAATCTCTGTACATATGATCTCCCTCATATCCACAACATTTTATATCTTGCTACCTTGGCCTTTTTCCTAATGATTCTATCATTCTGGGCTCATTTTGAGTTGGTTGTCCCTGAGAAATTTTTCTGAAGAATGGTAGCTTATACCCTTTCTTTCTTTGCTCCATATTAACTTTCTTCTTGTCAATCCAATCTCTATGAAAGGTTGATCCTCCTTTATGCTGATCATAAAGGAACTTGGATCTCCTTATTGCTTCCTCCAATTTATTGAGATCATCATAATGTATCTTATCAATGAATATTGAAGGTATCCCTTTCGGGGAATCTTTGAATCTTGATATTCTCATCCTTGATGAATTCAACATACTTCAACGACTCTAAGAATATCCTCTCATACTCATCCATGGTCATTGTTAAAGCCCTAATGTTGGCTCATTACCCCTTAATTGAGACATAATGCATTAGTAATGTTATTTTATTTAGCATGACTTTATTCCGTGGTTGTAATTAGACCTCCTAGTCCTATATATACCAAGGAGACATTTTTCATTTCGAAATCATCTTGTACTTGAACATTTATGTAGGGTAAAGGAGGTTTCCCCCCTCAAAGGAGCTTATTATATGAAATTATCTCTTTTCAAGGTGTTGAATACTTATTACAGAGTTTTTCTATTCTATATTGATATTTGGTTCTTAACATATGGTATGAGCTCAAAGGTCTCGGGGTTTTCGTTGCTACATATGAGACACCTTGGAATTTTGCTATAACTTTTTTCTAAAAGTTTCAGAAGAACAACTTGGAATATATTTAGTATACAGATCAAGATGCGTTGGGTTAAAATTTCAGCTTTTGAGATATATACTTCGAGGAGATACAGCCTTTGCAAGATAGGGTTTTGGAATCATCTGAATTGAGCCATTGCAAATTTTGCTATAAAACCTTTTTTTTGTAACGTTTGAGACCTTGAAATCTGGAGGCTATTCACAGAAATTAGTAGTAAGGTATCGATGGTAAAAAGTTCATATTCTGGGTCATCTTGAAATTTTATATACACCCAGAGTGGAAGATGAGGGCCTGACTAGTCTATTGACTAGTCTCAAAAAGCTATTCTAGGTAAAACAATCACAACTTCTTCCTAGAGTATCAAATTGAGTGAGATTGGTTTCATTGGATAGTGGAAAGTCTGCAGTATTTCTGGTATGAGTTTCAAATTTTATATCAATTATTTGTGTGGAGACACGTTATACAAGTGAGATCTCACGGAAAGGAAAAAATCAACAGTTGTGGGGAAGTTACAATATATTCCACTTAGCATGTCAATTTTGATCAGACCTATGGCATTGCAGAGAAGAAATATCAGAGAGAACTACATAAAGAGTTTCATACTAGAAGGGCCGAAACTTGGGAATGCAACAAAGAAAGATTGTCTAGCAGAACCACCTCAAAATCAAGGTTGAAAGTGATATTTGGCCAACATGCCGCACAAAAAGGGAACTACCACCAAAATACCTCCATAAAATCCTACTTGGACTCTTGATGAAGGTGGCCAATGCATAGGGACATAAATGATTTACAAAAAGAAGATAGTAGAAAATATGAACTACAATAGATGGAAGCTAGAAGTTAAGAATGATGATAAATACTAAGATGGATGGTTTAAAGGAGGAGATCATGGAAGTATTAAAAATTTCGTACTTGAGAGAAGACAGTTGAAAGTGAAAATACATCCCATAGAAATTCATGATAGAGGACCTGAAGGTGAATCAAGAATGGAAAACTCCAACTTTGGGTTGAAGACCAACCACGTTCCTAAGGATATAGGAAGTTTGATAGCAAGGACCCAATCACATGGATACTTTAGATGGAGCAATTCTTTGATCTACATAATTTACCACATACACAAAAGGAGCAGTGCTTCTTTATATTTAGAAGACAATCAATTTGTATGGTACTGATGACTTTATTCTACATAAAATCCTTTCGTCCACTTAGCCAATTTCCTGCCGGAAGAAATGATAGCACTATGAGGGATGCAAGGAGCAATACCTTCTTTGTAATTGATAAATCTCAAGCAAAGGGTTAAGTTACAAAGCACATAAGGAACTTCCAAAGATTAGATATAAAGGTAACAAATATTCTTATTAGGCACTTGATTGATGTATTCATAGGATCTTTAAGGGATAACATTCAACATGAGGTTAAGCCTTTGGGAACCCAAATCGTGGAGAATACATTTAAGGTGGCAAAAGAAATGTTGAAGGTAAAAATATGGCTATGGCTACTAGAAGGACCAATCCTAACATCTATAGAAGAGAACAATGCTCAGCTAATACAAAACACCTCAATCTACAAGGTTGACACCTCTCAACAGTGGAAGAAAGAAAAACAAAAGGTTTATGCTTTGGTGACAACAAGTGCAGTAAAGGGGACATATAAGTGTGGTGAGAAGAGATTTTTCTACATAGATTGTGAAGAGGAAGAGAAGAAGAAGAAGAACCATCTCAAGATGAAAGCATTAGAAGCAATTTTGTCTGAAGGTTGACTCTCCGCGATGTCGTGTAATGAATTGGCTGGAATTAGCACTCCCTCAAACCTGAGATCGAAGGATACATCAAAGAAAAAGGTAATAGTCTAATTGATTACATACGTTACTCATAATTTCATTCACTATAAGTGTAAAGCTCTCAATTGTTTTGTATATCCAATGCCATAGTTTCAAGTAATGATTGCGGATGAAGGAACTATCAATTGCCGGGGAAAATGCAATAAGATCAATCTTACTATGGGGAGAATATGTAATGAATAGTCCAATGATTGCTATACCCTTGGGTGAGATGCGAATGTTGTACTAGGAATCCAATGGTTACAATCATTAGGAACAATGGCTTTTAATTTTCAAAAGAACTTTTTCATGGAAATTTTCATTGGAAGGAAAATAAATTGAGTTAAGAGGTATCAGGGGAAACCCGGTGGGTGATAGCTCTAATGGCATGAAAATTATTGAAAAGGGGGCATCAGGCATTGTGCACAACTATGCTCACTAGATGTTCAAACATCTAATCCATCTATTCCTCAAGATCTCCAAAGGGATCATTGATAAGCATTCCAAAATATTTGAAGATATTCCCAAGATTTCCACCCACTCAATCATGATCATGAAATTCACCTAATTCACAGGTGTTCCTCCTAACATGTCGAATATCTGAGATACCCTTACACCCGGAAAAGTGAAATTGGTATGGTTGAATAAATGTTAAGAAGTGACATTATTAGACCTAGCCAATGTTCTTACTATGCACAGTGGTAATGGTATTCAAGAAAGATAGATCATGGCATTATGTGTCAGTTATAGAGAGCTCAACAAGATCACTATTAAATATATAGAAGTTTCCCATTCGTCATTGATGAATTGTTAAGATGAACTACATGGAGCAATCTATTTCACAAAATTGGATCTCCGTTCGAGGGGTATCCTTCCAATTAGAATGAAGGAAGAAGATATCCCAAAAACAACATTCCGAACTCATAGAAGGCCATTATGAATTTTTGGTCATACCTTTTGGCCTTACAAATGCACCTTCCACATTCCAAGGGTTGATGAATTCCATTTTCAAGCCCTTCTTGAAATTTGTGTTAGTATTTTTGATGATATACTAATCTATAGAAAGTCTTGGGAGGATCATGTGCGACATATTGACAAGGTGCTACAACTACTAAAGGAGCAACAAATATATGCCAAACCATCCAAATGTTTCTTTGGAGTGAAAGGGGTAGAGTATTTGGGTCATGTGTATCTCCTTGAAGGTGTCAAGGTAGACCTCACAAGATTAAGGACATGATGGTGGCCAGATTCCCAAAACATTGAAGAATCTTAGAGGATTTTTGGGTTTTATTGAGGTTACTCTTGCAAGTTTGTTTTGACACTATGGAAGAATAGCACCTTTACTGACATGCTAAAGTGCATTTTCATGGACTCACAGAGGCAACTAAAGCTTTTGAACAACAAAGAATTTGATGTGCAAAGCTCACATCTTAACGATTGAGACTTCACAAAAACCTTTATTGTGGAATGTGATGCCTAGGAAATGGGTGGTCTTGTCCTAATGCAAGAAGGAAGGCCCATGGCTTTTGAGAGTCGACCACTCAAGGAAAGGACTTTTAAAACCCATTTATGAGAAGGAAATGATGGCAATACTACATACACATTGAGAAAAATGATAGTCCTTACCTAATAGGTAGGCCTTCAAGGTCCAAAACGGATCATGATAGTCTTAAATACTTCTTGGAACAAGACTATCTTCAAAGAACAACAAAAATGGGTAGCAAGGATGTGGGTTATGATTTTGAAATCGTCTATAAAGGGGAAGAAAAATGTTGTGGAAGATGCACTCTCAAGAAAGGATGAAGATGTTGAGGCCTTTCTACGTGCTGTCGATCATCAACCGATTGGATAATAGAAGCAAGGGATGAATGGAAGAATGACGAAAAAGTGTGGACTCTCATTCCAAGGTTGCTTGTGATTCCAGTGTATCACATACATTTACATGGAAAATGATTCACTATGGTACAATGATGCAGCTTATATTTATGTAAGAACTCTCAGCTCAAACAAAAGTTACTATTGAAAATGCACACCTCTCCAGTAGGAGGCACTTAGCATATTATTTTTGAAGGTTTCCAAGATTTAGCATTAATTTTGGGACTAGGGCGAGCATTAATTAAAATTAGAGCTCAAGTTGGATTGGATTTTGGTGGTCCTTGTTTGTTGTGTTCACTTTATTTTCAGTATAGTTTCTTATTCTTTTATATGAGATTATATATTCCTTCCTTCGAGCCGTCATCCCCTCTTTCCATGAAATGAGGTACAAGCCCTTCTTGGGTGAGTATTTTCGAAAACCCAAAGATGAGGAGATGAAGGGGAAGAAGTGTGGAAAATGAAAGTATGGATGGAAATGGGTATGATGACCCTTCAAGGATACCCTCTAGTATCCCTTTCTCTGAGGGTGACCCACTTTCTAGAAAAACATGTCAACCACCAAGATGAAATGAGGCAAAGGCAATTTCAGGGCAAATGTTTTCAAAATCAAAGAACCCTTAGCCAACATGTTCAAATGCTTGATCTACTAGAATGATACTTACCATAATATTGGACTTGTTACCTCATGGATAAAGACTTGTCATCCTTTGTGAGCCAATTTTGGGGTGGTGGATACTGCTACCATCGATCAAGAGGTGATGTATGGTATGATAGGGGCCTATGCCTACTAATATACCTCTTGGTACTCCACATGTCACAGCTTGGAGACTCGAGACATCATCTCATAGTTATCCCTAAAAAAATCGGGGATAACACTTCCAACTACACAATTATTCCACACAGGGAGAAGCTAGATTGCAATTTACCCATTAAAGGAAAAACATCAATGTGGTGGGACCAACTCATGTAAGTCCAACACATTGATGACAAGAATATCACTTGGAGGAAGTTCAAAAGGTATTTTTATGATAAATACTTGTCCAAGCATTATTATGACAATAAGATGGAGTTATTTGAACTCAAGCTAAAGGATGTTAAGAACCAAATATTAATATGGCATAGAAAAACCTCGGAATAAGTACTCAACCCCTTGAAAGAGATAATCTCGGATATAATAAGCCTCTTGAGGGGGCAACCTCCTTTTACCCACATAAATGTTCAGAAGTACAAGATGATTCCAAATGAAAATGTCTCCTTGGTATATATAGAAGACTAGGAAGTCCTGGTAAACTAATGGACTAAAGCCGTATAAATAAAATAACATTACTAATGTAATATGCCCAAATTAGGGGTAATGAGCCAATATTAGGACTTAACTGTGTCCCTACCCTTGAGACAAGTGTTTTCTTCAATGCTTGAGTAACTTTGGATGCTTGTGCCAAGACTCCATCTTCCCAAGTGGAATCTTAGTAGATGGTTTGCTCCATTTAATGAGATACTTTGAAATGGATCTATTCCTCGGTGGCAATTCTTATGTCAGAGTGATGGCTTCAGGATTCAATATGATTTTCCTTCCTCGTCAAGTTAAGGAAATATAGTTTGGTGGGATCTTGTAGTCTATAACCTTTTTAAGCATGAAACATGGGTGTACTCGCGAAGATCTGGAGACAACTCCAATTTGTATGCCAGTACCAATCTTTTGCAACACACTTATAAGGGCCATAGTACTTTGGTGATAATTTATTATCCTTCTTGAAACTGTAGGGACATCTATTTGTATGGTTGTAGTCTTAAAACACCAATCCCTACTTTAAAACTTATTTCACTCCCATGTTGATGTGCTTGTTGTTTCATCTTGATTACAGTACTTCATGAATTGGGGTTGTCCTTTAAGATTTGGAGAACTTGTTGTTGATGCTCGATGTGATCTTCCTTTGCTTGAACCTTAGATTTTCTTTTTAGATAAGAAGTGATGGAGGAGAATATTATCCATAGAGTGCCATAAAATGAATTGTCATTTTGTTGCAATATGAAATGAAGTGTTATACCACCGATTCTACCAAGGGTAACCATTTGAACCATTGTGTTTTGTTTATCAAAGACAAAACGAGGGTAACCTTCTAGACATTTGTTCACTATCTCGGTTTGTCCATCAGTTAGGGGATGATAGGATGATCTATGACAATTGAGTACCCAAAACAAGAAAAATAATTACGTCAAAAATGTCCAGTGAAGATGGGATCTGTCACTTACAATAATCTTTGGGATGCCATGTATCTTTTATTTGTCTCCATGAATGCGGTGTTAACTATACTAGCTTTGAAGGGATGAGAGAGAGTGCACAAAAAGTGTGCGTGCTTACTCGATCTATCAACAATCACCATGATGACACTCTTTCCTTGAGACTTTTGACAACCACGTGGTAAGAAATCCATGAAACCTCCTCCCAGCGGTGACTTGGGATGGCTAATGGTTGTAAAGACCCGGGGTGTAGTGAGCTGCACCTTATTTTGTTGGCAAACCAAATTTCCGCCACAAACCTTTGAATATCAGTTTTAGGACATCCCAAAAATCCTTCTTGACTCTATGTTGGTTGATCCTCCTTTATCTGCGATCATAAAGGAACTTGGCTCTCCTATTTCTTCCTCCAACATATTGGGATCATCATAATGTATATTATCCCGGTGAATATTGAAGGTATCCCACTTAAGAATCTTTGAATCTTGACCTTCTCATCCTTGATGAATTCAACATACCTCAACAACTCTAAGAATATCCTCTCATACTCATCCATGGTCATGCTCCCAAGCTTGAGTTCAAACAACTCCTTCATCTTATTGTCATAATAATGCTTGGACACGTATTTCTTCTAAAAATACTTTTGGAAGCTGCCTCCAAATTGATATTCTTGTCATCACATCCCCCAAAAAATCCTTCTTGACTCTATGGTAGGTTGATCCTCCTTTATGCTGATCATAAAGGAACTTGGCTCTCCTATTTCTTCCTCCAACATATTGGGATCATCATAATGTATCTTATCAGTGAATATTGAAGGTATCCCACTTAAGAATCTTTGAATCTTGACCTTCTCATCCTTGATGAATTCAACATACCTCAACAACTCTAAGAATATCCTCTCATACTCATCCATGGTCATGCTCCCAAGCTTGAGTTCAAACAACTCCTTCATCTTATTGTCATAATAATGCTTGGACACGTATTTCTTCTAAAAATACTTTTTGAACTGCCTCCAAGTGATATTCTTGTCATCAATGTGCTGGACTTACATGAGTTGGTCCCACCACATTGATGTTTTTCCCTTTAGCTGGTAAATTGCAATTCTAGCTTCTCCCTGTGTGGAATAATTGTGTAGTTGGAAGTGTTACCCCCATTTCTAGGGGTAAATAAGGAGATGATGTCTTGAGGCCCCCAGGTTGTAGAGATGGAGTACCAAGAGGTATATTAGTAGGCATAGGTCCCTATCATACCATACGTCACCAGTTGATCGATGGCAGCAATATCCACCACCCCAGCTTAGCTCACAAAGGACGATAGGTCTTTCTCCATGAGGTAACAAGTCCAATATTATGGTAAGTATCATTCTAGTAGATCAAGCATTTGAACATGTTGCAGAGGGTGCTTTCTTGATTTTGAAAACGTTTTCCTGGAAATTATGCCGTTTGCCTCATTTCATCTTGGTGGTTGACATGCTTTCCTAAAAAGTGGGTCACCCTCGTGAAAAGGGATACTATTAGGGGTATCCTTGAAGGGTCATCATACCATTCCCATCCATATTTTTCATTTTCCACACTTCTTCCCCTTCATCTCCTCATCTTTTTGGGTTTTCGAGCATTACTCACCCAAGAAGGGATTGTACCTCATTTCATGGAAAGAGGGGATGACGACTCGAAGGAATATAACAATTTATATAAAAGAATAAGAAACTATACTGAAAATAAAGTGAACACAACAAATAAGGACCACCAAAATCTGGTCCAACTTGAGCTCTACTTACTCAATGCTCGCCCTAGTCCCAAAATTAATGCTAAATCTTGGAAACCCTTAAAGGCCCCCCCTCAAATTTGAAAATTATAAATGAAAGCATGGATTAGAAAGATGGAAAAAAGGGGCTTGGAAAAAGGTGGCACACAAATAGTTGGTAACTCAAGAGTAAGCACACCCTCAACAAAGGCACCCATAAATGAGACAATATGAGCCCTTGTATGTCAAGAAACCCCATGCCCAAAAGTTACACCCCCATCCAACTCATACTCTTTACATGACTTAGATAGGGTCCACTTGTAGAAATTTTAATACAAATTATGTATTGCCTGGATTCTCCTGATCTAACAATTATATGCCATTGTTAAATACATAATCACTTCTACTAATATTCTTGCGGAATTTAAAACACAATCGCCAATTGCAATATCAAGAAGAAAGATCAATCACTCATAACACACATGTTTTTACCAGGAAAGCGTAAAGCTAAAAACCCCACTATCATATATTATGTATATATCATGGATCATGAAACAATCTCATA